>WOXC01011661.1:0-241977 GCA_011680675.1 Gymnobelideus leadbeateri | reverse complement strand
ACAAGATATCGCTTCCTCAAATCAGCTCTCTCCCATACCTTCTCCAATACCCCCATCAACTTTTCCATTAGAGGAAGATGAATCTTTGTGTCCCAATGCCTGCACATCTTATCTCCCAATTATAAGCAAAAAGTATTAATAATAGTATATATATATATTTGAAACATTTAATGTACGACCTCGAATTTCAGATCCATTTCCTTCCTCCCTTGTCACCCATTCCTTCTTGGGGGATAAGTAATTCAGTATATGTTGTACATGTCTAGCTATACAAAACATTATCATAGTAGATATATTGTACAAGGCTGCTTATAATTCCCTCCCACTCATCCCACCCCCGACCTGGTCCATTCCCTACATGATCCTGTCCCTCTTCTATAGTGGGTACTTCCAACCTCCCTCACCCCAAGGATGCCCTCCCATCCATCATCCCTCCTCTCATCCCCCTTCCCCCTATCCTGCTGCAGGTTGAGATATCCCATTTAGTATGTATGTCATTTTCTCCCTGAACCAAATTCAATGTGAATATGGTTTTGCCTTTTTAGCCTTCCTTATTCTCCCCCTCCTTTGCAACCACTTCCCCTACATGAGATAGTTTACCCTACCATGTCTCTCCCCATCTCCTCTTGCCACTTTCCTCTCTCACCTCATAATTTCATCCCTTGAGTATTCTCCCTTCCCAACAAATTCAACCTATGCCATCTATCCATATATAACTGTAACCTTACACACACACATTCACATATGTATTCATATGACCACACCCCCTTCTTCCATTATTTTCATAGTGAGAAAGATATCATCAGTCCCAGTTATTGCTTTTCCATATAGGAATGTAAATAGTTCAACTTTGATAAGTTCCTTTTGATTTCTTTTCCCTGATTACCTTCTCAGGCATCTCTTCCTTCTTGTGTCTGGATGTCAAATTTTCTATTCAACTCTGGTTTTTTCCTCAAGAATGCTTGAAAGTCCTCTATTCCACTGAATGACCATATTTTCCCCTGAAACAAAATACTCAGTTTTGCTGGGTAGGTGACCCTTGGGTTCATTCCCAGTTCTTTTGCCCTCTGGAATATCATATTCCATGCCCTTCGATCCCTCAGTGTAGAAGCTGCCAGGTCCTGGGCTATTCTGATTGTGTTTCCACAATATTGAAATTGTTTCTTCCTGGCTGCTTGGAGTATTTTCTCCTTGATCTGGGGATTCTGGAACCTGGCTATAATATTCCTGGGAGTTTTCTTTTGGGATCTTTTTCAGGAGGTGATCTGTGGATTCTTTCAACCTCTATTTTGCCCTCTGGATCTAAAACATCAGGGCAATTTTCCTTGAGAATTTCTTGAAGGGTGATTTCTAGGTTCTTTCTTTGATCATGGCTTTCAGGTAGTCCAATAATTTTTAAATTGTCTCTCCTGGCTCTATTTTCCAGGTCAGTGGTTTTTCCCATGAGATATTTCACATTGCCTTCTAATCTTTCATTTGTTTGGATCTGCTTAACAGCATCTTGATTTCTCATAAAGTCATTAGCTTCCATTTGCTCCAGTCTAACTCTGAAGGAATGAATCTCCTCAGTGAACTTTTGAGATTCTTTTTCCATCTGGCAAATTCGACTTTTTAAGGCATTCTTCTCCTCATTGCCCTTTTGGGCCTCCTTTGCCATTTGAGTTAGTCTATTTTTTAAGGTGTTGTTTTCCTCAGTCAGGCTGTTGACCCTCATTTCATACTTTTCCTGCATCCTTCTCATTTCTCTTTCTAATTTTCCTCCACTTCTCTTATTTGATTTTTAAAGTCCTTCTTAAGGTCCTCTATGGCCTGCAACCCGCTCATGTTTTCCCCTGGGGCTTTTGGAGCAGGACTTCTGACCTCACAGTCCTTTTCCCACTCTATGCCCCCAAAATAGGAGTCTGGGGTTGCATTTTTCTGTTTCCTTTGCCTTGGCATGTTGCCACTTAATTGCTTGACTTTTGGGCTTGTTGCCACACTATGGCTTTAAGGCCAGCTAGAGGAATTTTCGTCCCGAACGTGTGGGGGGCAACTTCCGTTCCTGGCAAGCTGTAAACCCACCCACAACTTCCACCCTAGATCACAATCCAGATCCAGGGAGGTTAAAGCAAGAGCGATTACCCCCCAAGACTGATCGCTGGATCTCCCCACGATTTGTAGGCTGGGAGCCGGAAATGCCTCTGAAAACTACAAAATGGCGTTTCTCCTCAGCAGCTTCTAGCCCCCAGGGGAGGGAGCTGACGCATTCCCCAAATACAGGTCCCAAAGTCCATAGGACACTAACCTCTTACTTTGTCCTAGGCAAGTCTATGTTGATAATTCTGGAGTCGCCACAGTTCCTGGTGTTCTGGGGTTCCTCCAGCCGGCTGCTGGCCCTGCCGCCCTGGGGCTAAAACCTCGGCTCAGGTGGACCTGGGCTCGGCTCGGCTCCTGTGCTCTGCGCTCTGCCGGCTCCCAGACCACTGCGCTGGTCCTTCCTGCAGGGTGCTGGGCTGTCCTCAGCGGGAGGTTAGCTTCTCTGTGTCGTTCTGTGGGTGCTGGGGCTCCAGAAGTTTTTCAGAGTCCTTTTTTACATGGTTTGTGGAGAATCTGGGGGCAGAGAGGCTTGGACTAGCTGTTTCTACTCCGCCATCTTGGCTCCGCCCCCTATCAAAATATTCTTTAAAAAAATTCATGCACCTCAAGTTAAGAACACCTGGACTAGAGAATTAAATGTCAAACCCACTTTTCTGGTGGCCTGAATTAAGGCATCTTTCAAGGTAATCTCCAGTTACTTTTTCATGAGTTGACATGGGCTTGTAATACATTCAGGGGTCATCTTTGTCCTTCATCTCCCAAAGAACTTTTGGAGTCTAACTAGCTAAAATAATCAGTACCTCATTCTCTGGTTTCTTTTTTTTGTCTTCTTAGAGGGGTGAAGGCAGGGCAGTTGGGGTTAAGTGACTTGCCTAAGGTCACACAGCTAGTAAGTGTTAAGTGTCTGAGGCCAGATTTGAACTCAGATCCTCCTGACTACAGGGCCAATGCTCTATTCACTGTACCACCTAGCTGTACCTATTCTCTGGTTTCTTGTAAGTTAGGAATGCTAGCAATTAATTTATTTCTTTATAATTTGATCTAATAAAATAATATCCACTAAGCATTTTGTAAACCTTAAAGTACTTTATCAAAAATTCAGCAAGCATTTCTTAAGCATATACTATATATCAAGCATGAAGCACACCAAGAAAAAGAGAAAACACAATCCCTGCCTTCAAGGTGTTTATATTCTAATGGGAGATGGGGTGGGGGTGGGGTGGAAAAACATGTAGATAACTAAGTATATTATTTTCTCCACAAACTGAAGTCATGAAGCCCCTTCCAATGCTGATATTTTATAAATGAGATCACCCAGAGAATATTGAGAGAAGAAAGACCCCAGGATAGAACTTTGAGGATTATTTGCATTAAGAGGGCAAGAGGAGGAAGAAGACCCAGTGAAGAAAACAAAGAAGGAAATGAAAAAGAAATACACTGGATATATTTCTTTCTTAGTAGAGGAGATAAGCTAGACACAGATAAGTATGATACCAGATAATGAATTCATAAGGGAAGTACAAAGTGCTGAGCATTTCCAGAAGAAGGGGAGAGATTGTCAGTCTGGGGAAAACCAGGAAGGGGGCTACATTAATTCTGGGCTTTGAAAGATATCTAAGAATATCTAAGATATCAAAGGAATTCCCTTCATCTATGCCTTCTGGAGCCCAGGACCTCATCTCTAAATTGCTCTGACATAACCCCTCAGAGTGACTTCCTCTCACTCAGGTCTTGAAGCACCCCTGGGTGCAGGCCCATTCCAAGAGAGTGCTTCCCCCTTGCTCCCCCCACCCTGCCCACTGAATTCTATCTTATGTATAGATTTTATATGTGTTTTATATTTGAAGAGAAATGAGAGAGGGTAGGTCCCTGACTTCTTTCCCCTTCATCATTATTTCCTCCAAATTCAGAGACATGTTTTTATATGTATAGGAAAAAGACTACAATATGCCAGGCATTGTGTAGGATGTTGTTAACAGGCAGAGATAGAGGTGGGGTGGACATTCCAGGCATAGAGAATTTTGTGAGCAAAAACACAGAGTTGGGGATGGCAGGTAGACAGTTTGGCTGGACCTTAAGAGTCCATGAAGAAAGAGAGATATGGGAGAAGCCAGAGAGAAAAATTTGAATGGCAGACTAAGATAGACATTATTGGTTAGAAACGGGGAGCCTTTGAAAGTTTTCAAGTATAGGAGTGATAGCTGTGTATTAGAATGATTACTTTTGCAAATGTACTATAGGATGGATTAGAAGGGGCAAAGAATTTAAGACTGATCAGGAAGATACTGAAATAATTCAGACAAGTATATGGTGAGAGCCTGAACTAGCATGATAGCAGCAGTAGTAGAAAGGAAAAGACAGATGTGAGAGATATTGCCCAGATAGAATAAGGGAACTGATTGGATGTCAAGGGAGGAGGGAGGAACCTACCATCAAACCAAGGTGTGATGAGCTTAAGGTGACTGGTTAACTATTCTTCATGAATGGAAATGGAGAAGTTAGTAAGAGAGGCTTTGGCAAAGGGAAAGATGATGAGGTCAGTTTGGGGCATGTTCAAATGCAAGACTGCACCTTGATAAGGAAGGAAGGAGACAAGCATTTATTAAGCTCCTACTATGTGCTAGGCACTATGCTAAGTACATTATAAAATCTTATTTGAATTTCACAACATCCCTGGGAGGTAGATGCTGTTATTATTCCAACTTTACAGTTGAGAAAACTGAGGCTAACAAGGTTTAGTGATTTGCCTAGAGTCACAGCTAGCAAGTGTCTGAGGTTGTCATGTCTTCCTGACTTTAGTTCCAGTGCTCTATCCACTGCAGCACCACCTAGCTACCTCTAAGAGTCACAGTTGCAGATACAGATTTGAGAAATATGTGCAAAGAGGTTATAATTGAAGCCATGGAAATTAGATGACAGCATCAAAGAAAATAGCTTAGGGAAGAGAAGATGGCCTAGGACAGAGCCTTGGGAAATACTAACATTTAGGGAGTAGGCAGAGGAAGAGGAACCATTGAAGGAGGTGCTGTACCTTGATTAATGCGAGCAAGACCCAAGTAATTATTTTAGAATAATTTTATTAAAAGGCTATGTTGGCTGATCAGGCCACATGACAGGCTGAGCAGTTAGCACCACATGTTCCAGGTACAGCAATAGCAGTAGCAGCAGCCAGCAACAGCCCGGATCTGGGGCAGAACCTCAGCTTATAAAGGGGACCTTACAAAAGCAGTGATTGGTCAGTACACAAAAGCCTGCCCACTTCTATGCAGGTGAGCTGACTGGAAAGGGTTGGAGACCCAGTAGGGGAGGGCGGAGCTGATCTGGCAGTCTGCTCACTTCCTTGAGGTGGGGAGGAGGAATGGGGAAAACCAGGCACAATACAGGTAGAGAAGGAATGGTCAGAGATAGGAGGAGAACCAGGAAACTAGCATCACAGGATTTAGGAGTTGGAAGGGACCTTATGGGTCTTCCATCCCCTTCCATACCTGACAAAGAATCCCTTCTGTAACGGTTCCGGTTCCTGAAAGGTAACCATCTAGCCCTTTGCTTGAGGGATTTCTTCTCATCAGACCTAGGTCCTCAGCCTAGTCCGTGCTGGCCTGTGAGTTCCTGAACTCAGTCTGAGAGACAGGGCTCCCCATGGCCCAGTTGTCTTTCCCCGGTCTTGCAGGCTGGACAGGCCAAGGCCCATTGAAGTAGGGTCTCTCATTACAGCAGTTGTAATGAGTGCCTTTTGAGCTGGAGTTTAGAAATGAGGAGATTCAATCAGTTTCATTTCTTTCATTTGGCAGTAAATTCTTCTCTAAATAAATGAGTATGTGGTAACCGTTTGACGCACTAGGAAGGGGAAGAGGAAACTCATGCCAAGACTTCCATGTCCAAAGATTTATTAGAGGATATTCTGTATAGCCAACTGAGACCTCAAGAGGGCTGGAGAGAAGAGTGGGATACTTGAGTCCTTCAAATATACATCTGAATGGGGGTGGGGGTCCTAACTTCCTTTTTTTTGTACAGGAAAGGTCTCTGCTCTGACATGTATTAATGAGTCTCTCTCCTTGTCAAGGGTTCCAGCATGGCTGTTGATGGGGAGCCACCTCAGCTTTGAGATCTTTGTATCAGGATTTTTTAATAAAATAATTTGTTGAGAGAGATGAGACTGTAATGTTCCCTGAGTTACTCAAGGTTGGCTAGAAAGGGGGATGTGGAGGGTCTTATCTATGATTCCAGGGGTGTCTGAATCCAGAGCAATACTTAACCTATGAGGTAATTACGAAAAGATGGGGAGACTTTGGCTGATTTTAGGGGTAAAAGGGAAAAAAAGCAAGAGGAAAGATTTCAGGGATATGTGCCCATTATCTGGCAGGTGCTATGAGGGTAACCTTGGGTGTTCTCTGGAGTGAGGAGTCAAAGCAAGGCCTTACAGAAATGTTCCTGGGGTTGTTTTCCTTCCTGGGATTTTACATTAGGAATGTTAATTCTGATACCAGAAGGGAAAGGGAATAAACCTCCCAGAACCCTAAGATACAAACAAGGCCTTACATATTAATTGTTAGTTAAATATCTGTAAATGTATATATGCATGTGGTTATTTTCTAGGAAGGAGTATTGATTCATTTACATTCTTCTGGGTGAGGAAGGTTAGAATTTGCAAGTACAAAATTCTGCAAAGCAAAACCTATATCTTGCTTCACATCATGAGAGGAGGGTGAGAGAAACTCTAGAGACCAGACATTATGTTAAACACTACAGCAGTTAAAGATTTATTGGCCCTGCCATAGCCATTATGTGAAGGTCACATTTTCCCATTATTCACACTGTTCAATGCTGGGGGCTGGGAAAAGAGAGGATAGATAGCTGGTCCCCCCTTCCCTTTAACCCCTCCTGGCTGAATCTCTGTATTGTTAGGTGATTGAGTACAGCCCTCCCATTCTACAGATGAGGGAAACTAAGACCCAGAGAACAAAAGGCACACAATTTATAGATCTAAAGTTGGTTGTTGTTCATTTGTGTCCAACCTCTTGTGTTCCTGTTTGGGGTTTTCTTGGCAAGATACTGGAGTGGTTTGCCATTTCCTTCTCTAGCTCATCATACACATGAGGAAACTGAGGCAAACAAGGTGAAGTTATTGAGGTCTAGGGATGCTGGGACCCTGAAATTCAAGGGCAAGTGATGCAGGTCTTGCCTGGAATGAAATTGCCTCAAACCCTTCAGCCAAAGATAAGGTTTATTAGAACATTGGTTGGGGTGGGCAAGATTTTAAGAATCCTCACTGTTGTGACACTTGTATTGACAAGCAGGCAGGACTGAATCTGAGCCAGATTCTTAAGGACTCTAGAGTAGACTCTTAAGGAATCTGAGCAATTTTAGTGGGGGGCAAGATGGACCTTATATACAGAAAGACTGTGGGAAGAATCTAGGAGTGGCCAAGGAGCTTGGGTTGACCCAGAGGTAACTGAGAAGGACCCAGAAGGGCCAGGTGCCCCGGGTGAACCCCAGGGATCTGGGCTGTGTGGAAGAGATCTAGATGGAATCAAGGAGTGGTGGTCTAGGGTGGGACCAGGTACAGAAAATGAGGGCTGAAACAAAAGGATTATTAACTAGGAAGGGCTAGGTGCCCCAGGAGAATGCCAGGGAATTGGGCCATGTGGGAAAGTCCAGGGACTTTTCCTTTTTGGGGTACAGATCCCATCCCCATCAAAGTGCCTTGCCCCAGGGTTACAGCTAGGAAGTGTCTGAGGCAAGATTTGATTTCTTTCTTACTTCAGGCCCTGTGCTCTATCCACTGCAGCACCACCTAGCTGCCCTCTAGCCCTAGAAGGGACATCAAAAGCTATCTCTTTCAATCCCCTCATCTTTTACAAATGAGGAAACTGAGTCACTGTCATCTCCCACTCAATATCTACATGAAGACGTGCTTCACATAATTGACTTATGATAAGGCACTGACATTTTCACATCCAAGAGTGATGTCAGTATCAGCTTCTCAGAAATTTAGATTGTAAGCCCCTTGAAGCTAATATAGTTCTTGTGTATTTCTCGTAGTGCTTAATTCATGGTTGGCCATATATTTTGGAATTTCATGAAAGCTACTGAGTGAATGAATGAACTAATGAATGAATGAATATACCTCTTTCTCCTTTCCACTGCCCTTAGGTATGCTGTTGGTGTTGCCTACAAGTCAGCTCCAAAGAATGAATGGATTGGTAAAAACTCATCATCGTGGGTTTTCTCCCGCTGCAGCAGTAACTTTGTCGTGAGACACAACAACAAAGAGATGTTGGTCGATGTACCCCCTCAGCTGAAACGGGTTGGAGTTCTCCTGGATTATGACAACAATATGCTCTCCTTCTATGACCCGGCTAACTCTCTCCACCTTCATACCTTCAACGTTTCCTTCATCCTCCCAGTTTGTCCAACCTTCACCATCTGGAACAAATCCCTGATGATCCTATCTGGCTTGCCTGTCCCAGACTTTATCGATTACCCAGAACGACATGAATGCAATTGCAGGCCCCAAGAGTCCCCATATGTATCTGGGATGAAAGCTTGTCATTAAGTTCTAAAAGAGCACGTGTTTCTGTGACCGCTCCCGGAGGCAGAGAGTACAACGTCTTGCCAGCAAGCAATCTGTCCCTGCCTCATCTTCAGCTAATCTTCAAAAACAAATAATGAAATAAAGTCCTTTCAAAACAACCAAACTAACTCGACATAATGAGTCTGATGTTTTTGCAAAATGAAACTTGTGTGAACCTCATTTTATTGCATTGATTCTCAAGACAGATCCTAACCTGGGAAGAGTCTAAGTTCAAGTCACATGGTAGAGAAATCGAGAGACGATTTTCTCCTGCCATAGAAAGTAACCAAGCAGGAATCTAACTGGCGCTCCAGTGATTAGCGTAGGGGTGATGTTGGGAGGGCCGCCAGGACTCTGGAAGAATGTGATAACAAAACAGCTGAAAGTGGTCAAGCCCCTTAGGATACTTGGTCTTAGATGTTTGGTCAAGTGGAAATTTGAACATGAACAAGTCATCAAACCCTAGGTATGAGTGTGGAAAGAACAGCCAAGGTCAGAATAAGGGAAAAGAAAAAAAATGTGTAATTAATTTAATCTCCGTCTTGAAGCCAGAGACAGATTGACCTGAGAAAGAGTCAGGAAGAACTCCTTCCAGTCCTGTTGACTTTTGTGCTTTTATAAGTAAATGTGATCCTAATTTCTTATGATAGGAAGAAGAAAACATATTGGATTATTTTTACTTGCTAATTCTGTAGGGAGCCATTGTCATATCTCTCCCCCATACCTCTGTTCTCCCTCCCCCCACCCCTCCCCCGATCTTCCCTGTTTCCTTTCCCTGTCTGCATATCTCTCCTACTTTTCTCTCCTGCATCTGCCTGTTTCCCTCCCCCCCCATTTCTCTTCCCCTCTCTCTTGCTCTGCTCCTCTCTCCCTGTCTCGTAAACACACAGACACACACACACACACACACACACACACACACATATGCATGCATGCACACGTGCACACTGGGCTAGAATAGGAGAGATTCATTGGTAAGAACATGACAGACGCTGCCAGATCAGGAGAGAAACATAATAATTGAGTAATTAAAACTAACTGGGGAGAAGGCTAAAAGGTATTCATAAAACAATGGACTCAGAATACTTGCAAAGTATGGCAATTCTGTGGCTTTAAGGTACTGGTCACTAACTAGAATTAGGCTAACCAAGTGTCATCTTGTAGAGGTCCTTAGGGATCGTGCTTTAATGAATATGTAAGCACCAAATTATAATTAACAGCAGTTCTTTCCCTCTAAGGCTTTTTTCATTGTATAGAGATGAGTCTGGCCTCCCCAAGGCCTTGCCAGCCGAGCATAGGATTTGGAAAGCTGGAAAGGCTGCCTAACGATTCATAAAAGGCTGAAATTATGGGCCCAGCAAGGGACTGCCTTTAATAAAAGCCTCCTGCCCTCAGACTCACAAGGATACTGATGGGACTGGAGATGCTGGATGGCTGTCTGCTGTTTGATGAATGGACACAGCAACTAAGGGAACCAGAGTTTTTGATCTTCAGTGGTGGATTGTGAAATCCTATAATCTTAACAAAGCAATTGTTTGGGCATAAATATATTTATATTGTCTACTTCCAAAGTATTTGAGAAGAGCGTGTTCCCTTAAATAGGTTAGACATCAAGCAAGCAAGTAAGCATTTATGAAATGTCTACTGTGTGCTAGGTACTGTGCTACGGGCTTGAAATACAAGCAAAAAAGTCAATACAGCCCCTGTCCTCCTAGAACTTACATTGGAATGAGGAGACAACATGTGCATATATCAGGATACTGTATATGAGAAACATACAAACAAGATAGAAGGGGGAAGCCCTAGCAGCTGAGAGGACCAGGAACTGAGTGGTGGAGGAAGCCAGTGGTTCCTTCTAAGAGTTAGAAGTGAGGGGGGAGGGCATTCCAGGTGTCTGGGACAGTCTGTACAAAGATACAGACTAAAGACAATGTATGTAAGGAAAACAGATTGATCTATCGAATCCTAGCTGGCATGAAAGGGAGTAAATTTGGAAGAGGACAGGTTGTGAAGGGCTTGGAATGCCAGAGGATTTTGTTTTTGATCCAGGAGGTGACAGGGAGTCACTGGCATCGATTGAGTAGGGAAGTGACGTGGTTAATTGGACCTTGGCTTTAAGAAAATCATTTTGATGGCTGAGTGGAAGGTGGTTCAAAGTAAAAAGAGATTAGAAACAGGAAGACCAACTAGGGGACTGCTGCAATAGGCCAGGAGTGAGGTGATGACATGTTCCCCTGACAATGTTGTTGACCCTATTGACTTACTTAGCAAAGCCTCTTTGTAGAGAAATTCCATCCATCATACATTCTAAAATTCAAAGGCCCTGGTCATGTTCCTTTAACCTGGAGACTAGCCCTTTTTAACTCTGTGATATAGAGAGTCCTAATATGAGCAGTGAGCATTTATTAAGTGCCTACTATGTGCTAGGCACTAGAAGTACAAAGAAGAAAATTATCCCTAACGGGGAAATAACATGTCCACACAAGTAGACAAAAGATTTGGAAAACCACTTTTGTGGGAGAAGGCATAGTAGCTGAGGAGTGGGAAATGTGTCATGGTGGACTCAGGCTGAATTTTGAAGGAAGCAAGGGGGTTCTTAGATGTAGCAATGTACATTCCAAGCATGGAGAACCCTCTTCAAAGGCTAAGAGGTGGGAGATGGAATGGGAAGATATGGAAAGAAGAACAAGGCGATCAATTTGGAGTATAGAATTCATGAAGGGGAGTCATGTAATAAGCCTGGGAAGGGAGGCTGGGAGCTAGATTGTGAAGGCCTTTCAATGCCAAATAGACGAGTATATTTTATCCTGTGGGCAATGGGGAGTCCCTAGGTGAGAGCTTTTTGAGTGATTTATAAATATCCCTTTGGCAGTTGTGTGGTAGATGGATCTGAAAGAGGAGAGACTGTGGCAGGGAGCCCAATTAGGAGCAGGTGAGGAGCAATGGGCACCCAGATTAGAATACCATCCTTTATGAGTGGAGAGGTACTTGGAAACTAATTAGATATATGGTATGAGGGAGTGGGAGAGTCAAAGATGATGCCAAATTTGTGGATTTGGGTGACTGGAAGGATGGTGGTCCCCTCAACGGTAATAAAAACAACTCAGGAGTAGAAAGGGTATGGGGAGGAAAGGTAATGTGACATATAAAAAGTTTGAGAAACATAGTTTCTGGGTAATTAATCATTTTATTAATCATGCCATCAATAATTAACGAAAGGGGTCAGTGAAATACTTGAATGTCAAAGAACCCTCAAGGAACCCACTCAATACTTATATGCCCTTGGAAGAGTGGGTGTTCCTGAAGATGGCAGTCAACTCTGATTGGTTAACAAGTAATGAGAGAATGAATATTATGATGAGAGGTGGGTTTATTCTAATAAGGTCTAGAGTATGTAACTCTGATCAATCAACTTTGCTCTAAGAGACTTATCTCTTATCCAGGCTACCCCTTCCTAGGGCAATCTAGACAAAAAGGGGTCCATCTCTGCTTAAACCTGACTGGAATTCACCTTGGATTAAATTCTTCATAAGGTCTTCTAGTTAGATGGGGCAACAACGCATATACCCTGAGGATTTGGGCAATCTCATCCATCAACAGTGTCCTTGAGATGCTGGCTTGGCCTCATAGAGAATGAGGATCTAGGAAGGGAAAAAAATCCTGGGTCTTCTCAATATTAACAACTAATTATTTAATAATTATTTCTCTCAGTAATGAGTTTTTTGGGGGCATATTGAGTTTGAGATAGCAGCAGAATATCTAGGTGGACATGTCCACATGTCTCTCAGTGGTTGGTACTGTGGAGCTAGGGCTTATGAGAGAGGATATCTAGAATGGCCAGTCGCCTCGGCACAGAACCATGTGGCATTTGAACCCATGGGAACCAGTGAGATCACTCAGAGAAATATAGAGGATAGAGGGCCCAGGACAGAGCCTTGAAGAATACCCATAGCTGGGCAGGACATGGATGAGGAAAAAGATACTGAGAGGGAACACTCAGACAGGTGAGAGAACATCCAAGAGAAGCCACATAAAAGCCAAGAGTTTGTTGTTATTTGATCTTGTCTGACTCTCTATGACCCCATTTGGGTTTTTTTTTTGGCAAAGATACTGGAGTTGTTGGCCATTTCCTTCTCCAGCTCATTTGACAGGTGAGGAAACTGAGGCAAACAGAGTGAAATGACTTTCCCAGGGTCACACAGCTATTGTCTGGAGCCCGATTTGAACTCACAAAGGTGACTCTTCCTGGTTCACAGTCCAGTGCTCTATCCACTGCAGCACCTAGCTGCCCTGAAAACCAAGAGAGGAGAGCGTCATCTAGGAGAGTGTGGTAAATAGTGCCAAAGGCTGTAGAGAAGAGCCTCAAGGTCCACGTTCTAGCCTGGAGAATGCCCAAGTCCTCAATCTTTCCCTCCCTTTTCAGGTGTAGCAGGGTAATAATTCCCTACCTTTTTGCTTAACCTGACAGGGTCAGGGATCAATTCCAGAGTGAGAGAACACAACATGAACACAAAAGCTTCTCCAATAGCAGACATCGCCCCCCTTCCCCCTTCTTCTTCCTCTCTCTCCCTCACTGATCCTTGAAACCAAGCCCAAATGCCCATGAAAAGGAAGGAGAAACAGGTGATTTTTGTATTCCTCTTAGACCAACTGCCATATTATCTTTGGGGTTCCATCATCTCTGCTTACTTTACCTATGCTTCCCCAGCCTCATCACTGTGGCCCCTCAGAGATTCACCAATTATCTCCCTCCCCCACCCCATGGGTTAGGACAGGCCTGTACCACCAGCAGCCCACAAGTCACAAAGGATTTCGGGTGGAAAGTGAAAAATGTAGAGGGCCCAAGGATTTCAGGCGACCCACAAAAAATGTCAAGGAAAACATCCTCTACATTTTTCACGGGCTGCTGGAAATCCTTTGATGTGCTACAAGCGACCTGTGGGCCAAAGGTTATTCAGGCATGGGATAGGAGATATCAATAGGACAACTAGAAATGCCCAATAAGCAGCTGGTGATGTGGGACTGGAGTTCAGGAGAGATCACAATGAGACTTACGACAGCCCTCCTCCCTTTGTTCCCTAAGGTGCCGCCCAATAAGCAGCTGGTGATGTGGGACTGGAGTTCAGGAGAGATCACAATGAGACTTACGACAGCCCTCTTCCCTTTGTTCCCTAAGGTGCTGCCCACTGTTGTCTTCTTCTTCTTCAATCTGCCCATGTCAGCATTGACCCTTAACCTGTGCCTGATGTAGATAGAAAGACCCTCATCCATGTCTCTGTTGCCTGTTTTGTTTCCTTTTGGTGATCTATGTAACAGCTGGGAGGGACCTTAGAAGCCTCTTTCTCCAGCCTGACCCAGAATCCCCTCTTCAACATTCCCATCAAAGGCTCATCCAGCTTACCTAGGTGGCCTGTCCTACTCTTAGAAAATTTTTCCTCCAACTAAACTGAAATTTGTCCCGTTCTCTCACTTCTAATTTTCTGGGGCCAAGAAGAACAAATATAGTCCCTTTTCATATGAGACAACACATATTTCGAGATTGCTTCCTCCAAATTAAACATTCCCAGATCTTTCAGCTAATGTGCACATAGCATAATCTTGACTCTCCTGGTAATCCTCTTCCAGACACACCCCAGCTTACCCTAACTAGCATGTTACTCATTTAATCCTTAGAACCCTGGGAGATAGGTGCTATTATCCCCATGTTGCTGTTGCTCCATCATTTCAGTCATGTCTGACTCTCCATGACTTCATTTGGGATTTTCTTGGCAAAGATACTGAAGTGGTTTGCCATTTCATTCTGCAGCTCCTTTTACAGATGAGAAAAGTGAGGCAAACAGGGTGAAAAGGACTTGTCCAGTGTCACACAACTAGTAAGTGTTTGAAGTTGGATTTGAACTCACCAAAATGAGTCTTCCTGACTCTATGTTCAGCTTTCTATCCACTGTAGCGCCACCTAGCTGCCCATCCCCATTTTGGAGATGTGGAAACTGAGTTTAAGTGATTTGCCCATGATCACACAGCCAGTAAACATTTGAGGCCACTTTTGAACCCAGGCCACCCATGTACACAATGTGTACATTGTTTGTGTTACTGTCTTATTAAATCCCTTGAAGGCAGAGTCTGGGTCCATGCAGTCTACTCTACATGGCAGCCAACACTGGGTCATATGAAATGATGTTACTGCTACTACTGACTTCAAAGCCACTCCCCTCCCCCCTGCCTTGGCTCCTCTCCCAGTGACTGTTCATTTCCCCAACTTACTACAAATGCAAACTATTAAGGTGTATTTAGAAAAGAAGGGTCCCTACGCTATCTGCCAGAACTAATTGACAGTTTTCTGTCTAACCAATCTTTCAAAGAGTTGTGGGTAGACACGGTAAGACATTACCCTGGGAATCAAAAGAGGCCATGGAACTTGAAGGAGTTTATCCCTGTGGTGAGAAGAAACAGAGAGACAGAGAGAGAGTGAGAGTGAGTAAGAGAGAGAGAGAGAGAGACAGAGAGAGAGAGACAGAGAGAGAGAGAGAGATAGAGACAGAGAGAGACAGAGAGAGAGACAGAGAGAGACAGAGAGACAGAGAGAGAAACAGAGACAGAGATAGCGATATGAGGGAATGAAAAAGTATTTATTAAGTACTTTCTATGTGTGGGGCACTGTGTAGATACAAATACAAAAGCAAGACAATGTCTGCCCTCCACAAACTTACATTCTAATAAAAGACAACACATAAAGGAGAATGATGAATAGAAGAGAGAATTTTGGTCAAGGTAGTTCCAGAGACAATAAGTAGTCATAGAGCAATTGAGTGACATGTCCTTTTCAGGATTGGCAGTGTTACTTTGATTTTGATGATAATTTTGGTGGGAAGGCCAAGGGTCAAGTAATCTAATGAGAGAGACAACATGCAAACATATATATATATAAAGCAAGTTCTATACAGGATAAATAGGAACTAATGACCGGAGGGAAAACCCTGAAATGAAGAGGGCTTGGGGAAGGCTTCCTGTAGAAGGTGGGGTTTTGATTAAGACTTTAAGGAAGCTAGGAAGGTCAATAGTGGATGAGGAAAAAAGCATTCTGAACATGGGGGATAGCCAGAGAGAATACTGGGAACCAAGAGATGTAGGGTCTTTTTCATGGAACAGCTAGGAGGCTGGGGTCACTGGACCCAAGAGTATATGTTGAGAAGACAGAAGAAGACTGGAAAGATAGGAGACTAGGGGATGAAGGGCATACCTGTATACCTTTCCTCTAGAGAAGATTTGGTAGCAACCAGAGAAGAGAAGGGGTGGTCAAGATCTTTTGTTCCCTATTCCTTCCCTTCTCCACAGCCTATCATATTCTTTAATCACTTATAGACTCCGCAGAAACAGCAGCTTTTCTCAGGAGATCGCACAAAATTCTCCAAACTACTCCAATGGCTTTACAAAGAATGTGGGAGACTTTATGGGAGAATGGCAAGTTATCCCTGATTGTTCACTCACCCTCTCTCCTCCCCTCCCTCTCCCTTCCTCTTCCTCTCCCTGTCTGTCACCCTTCTCCACTCCCTCAGCCCATCTGTGCCCTGGTCTACTCACTCATTTGCCTGGCCCCATGCTTCACATGCATAGGCATGTTCACGCATACACATACACATATTGTGGGTGTAACCGGGGGAAGTAATGGCGGCATGCTTTGTGTGTTCCTATATTAACTTATATGTACTTTATTACGCATCTACTTTATTAAGTGTGTGTATTTGCAATTTTATGGGAGTGCCTGTGTCTACATCTCTGTTTGTATATAGGTATAGATCTATGGGTGGATCTGTTAGAGTTTGCGACCAACCAGAGTTGGCCTCTTGGATGTTAGCCATTTCAATTCAATAGACATTTATTAAAGTGCTTACTATGTGCCCAACTCTGGGCATACAAAGATGGAAACAATACCATCCCTGCTCTCAAGGAGCTCCCATCGTGTTGGGAGTGAATTCAGTGTGTCCACAGACAGTATCAAGAAAACTGAGGAAGGAGGGAACATTAACAACTGGGGGAGGGGGGAAGGGTGAATCCAAGAAGACTTCATAGAGGAAGTAACACATAAGCTAAGCCATGAAGGAAGCCAAGGATTGAGAGAGCCACAGGTCACCAGAGAGGACAGCTTGTTATAATGCACAAAGGAAGGTAATACAGTACCAAGTTCAGAAAACCGGTGTGAAGTCTAGTTTGTATGGGAAGTAGTGTGGCTGGGGGCTGGACTTCAGAAAACCTTCAATGCTGCACTATAGAATCTGGGTTTGATCCCAGAGTCAGTGGGGAGCCATTGACAGATTTTGAGCAAAAAAAAGTAACATAGCCAGGTTTGTGCCTTGAGGGAAAAATGGTTTTGGTGGCTGTGTGAAGGAGAAGGTTGGAGAAGAGAGAAATTAGAAGGGGGAAGATTATCACTGGAGTTCAGATGAGAAGGGATGAGGACCTGAATTTGGGTGACTGCTGTGTGGATAGAGAGAAGGGCCAGTGTGTAGGAGATATGGAAATAGAAATGACAAAACTTAATAACTTAATACCCAACATTAGTAGCCACTATTGGATGGAAAAAAACCAAGCCACCAGAAACCAGTCACTTTAAGGTATGAATGAACTTTCAATGTCAAGATCAACTATTTCTTATTTGACCTTCTACCTTGAATTGTTCACACCACAAGAATGTGTGTGCATATACACCACATATACACGCACACACGTACACACAGAGAGAGACATTAGCTATGCCTTTGTAGCCAGATGGGGTGTTGGTTGTGTACTGTGTTTGGGTGGTTACCTGAACAAACACACCAACTTCCACCTTTTATCACCACTGCCTTGTTTCCTTGTTATCTGCAATTATTCTGGATCACTCATTCTCCCTTATCCCACATGTCTAATTAGTTGCCAGATTTTTGTTTCCCTCTCTACAATGTCTCTTACATCTCTCCATTACTATAGCTACCACCCTGGTCCAGTCCCATCACCTCTTGTCTAGACTATGACATTGGCCTTCTTACTGGCCTCCTTGCCTCTCTGCTCCAATCTATCCTCCACACAGTTACAAAAATGATTCACCCTAAATGCAGATTTGACTCTATCAACCCCCTGCCCCATAATAAACTCCAGTGGATGTCTATTACTTATAAGATAAAATAGTCTGTTGTTTTGTTTTAAAATTCTTTACAACCTGGCCTCAACCTACCTTTCCATCCTCATTACAAATATATTACTCCTATTCCAGCACTCTGTGGTCCAATCAAACTGGCCTTCTCTCTCTTCCATATATGGAATTCTATCTTCCATCTGTGTGCCTTTACCTTAGCTGTCACACATATTGGACTGTGCTCGTTCCCTACCTTTCCCTCATAGAATCCCTCACTTTCTTCAAGACTGACATTGCTGGGGCAGTTAGGTGGCACTGCAGTGGATAGAGCACTGACCTTGGAGTCAGAAGGACCTGAGTTCAAATGTGACCTCAGACACTTGGCACACTAGCTGTTTGACCTTGGGCAAGTCACTTAACTCTAAGTACCTTGCCTTCTCCCCTCCAAAAAAGACCAAAAAAAATTTTTTTAAAGACTGACTTTCCTGATTCCTCCACTGCTGATGCCCTCCCTATCCAACTGCCTTGTATTTATTTTGTATTTTGTTTATATGTTGTCTGCATATACATACATGTATGTGTTTATATCTATAGCTAACTGTTTGGAATGGGATGCCCAGGTTGCCTAAGTTGGAGGCACCCACATGGTAGATCCCAGAGACCTGCTTTTGGGATACAGGAGGGCTGGAGCATGCATAGACATTCCACCTTGGCCTACCATTTGGTTGGCAGCAGCCTCTTTCCATTGGTTGTGTAGCCATAACTGTCTGCCTCTTTAACACTGCCCCACTGGGACAGTCTTACTTTCTCTTTTCTTAGTCCAGGGGTAAGGATTCCCTTGATCACAGGTGATACCATGTAATAAAGCAATAGAAAGAAGTAGAAAGGTCACACACCCCCGATCCATGTGGCCCTGAAAAACAGGTTTGGAATTTCAATATGTTTCATTAGGTATTTTCAGTTCTAGGTGCTTCTCACCTGGGGGTTTGAACTGTGGGGATCTTGGAGCCCAGGATTCCAGGTTAGATGTTGCAACCAGCTCAGCAGGGTAGGCCTGAGAAGCCAAGGTCTTGGGAGCAAGCCCACAGGGACTTTGGACTTGAATTTGGTGCGTGCAATGCTATGTATAACCTGAGTTAATCTGTGGACCTATTGGTTGCTCTGCTGTGGTGGGTCAATGCAATATATCCATGCTCAGACCAATCTTCCTGTCTCCCATGAGTAGGTCCCTCCTCCTATATGTGTGCCTCCATCTTAGGTGATCTAGGTATTCACCATCCCCATCTATCTATCGATCTATCTATCTATCTATCTATCTATCTATCTATCTATCTACCTGTCTATCTACCTGACTCTCCACCCATCCATCCATCCAGGGCAGCTAGGTGGTGGAGTAGATAGAGTGCAGGGCCTGGAGTCTAGAAGACCCAAGTTCCAATCTGGCCTCAGACACTCACTAGCTGTGTGACCCTGGGAACATCACTTAGCCCTGGTTTCCTCAGTTTCCTCATCTGTAAAATGAGCTGGAGAAGGAAATGACAAACCACTCTAATATCTTTGTCAAGAAAATTCCAGGGTGGCTAGGTGGCGCAGTGAGTAGAGAGTCGGCCCTGGAGTCAGAAGGACCTGAGTTCAGATCTGGCCTCAGACACTTAATGCACACACAAACGAAAACCTAGCCATGTGACCTTGGGCAAGTTACTTAATCCCAATCGCCTTCCAAAAAAAAAAGGCAAAAAAAAAAAAAAAAGAAAATTCCAAATGGTGTCACAGAGAATTGAATACAACTGAAAATGACTGAACAACGTCTATCTATCTATCTATCTATCTATCTATCTATCTATCTATCTATCTATCTATCTATCTAATATTTATATAAGCACTTAGCACAGTGCCTGACATATAGTAGGCACTATATAAATACTTATTTGCTTCCCCCCTATTCATTCTCTCCTCTGGTAGGAATATAAACTCACTAAGGGCAGGATCTAATTCACTTTTGTTTAGCACAATGCCTGACACATAGTGGGTGCTTAATAAATGTTTTGTAAATTGGTTGATGTTGTTTCTGCCTAGTAGCACACATGTTTATTGACATGATTTCACTTTTGTATTTATATGTCCAAGGAAGATCACAGCACCTGGCACCTAGCAGGTGCTTAATAAATGCTGTTGATTAATTCATTGATCAGTTAAGAGTCTCCTGTGGTCACAAGAAGACTGTTGTATAAATATCCAGAGATTACCAAGACAGAAGAAATTCTCTTTTTAATTGGCTCAGTCTGAGCTGAGGACTCTTTTGCACCCAAACCATGTTTTTTTTAAGGCTGAACACAAATTATTGTGAATAATCATACACATTAATAGATGCTTCAGGAAACATAGAAAATGTAAATAAATGTAAATGTAAAGAAAATGTAAAACAAAGAAAATGTAAAATTAAGGAACAGGCTCCCACTTGTAGGACATGATAGCCTCTTCCCCTTTAGCAACAATCAAAGGAGAAACAGGAATTAAGTGGTTAGACAGGCAGATGGAGGGCTGCCTCCCCACCCCAAGGAAGCAAGCACTATGAACCAAATCTCAGTAGCTGCTGGCCCAGCCCAGTCATCTCTCCCCAGGTTCCTCTGCTTCACCATGAGGTTTCAGCCTCATTTGTTCTCCCTACTTTCTGTTGCAGAGGCAGCAGCCAGTCTTTCAGTTCCCTCCTGGCTTGGCAGGAGAAGCATGGGGAGGAGGCTACAGGCAAGGAGCAGTATAGTCCAAAGCTAAAGGCAGGACCACCTCCCTCTTTCCTGTCTCTCCATGAGATTTCTCTGTATCATCTCTACTGTGTGGTTTTGGGGCAGAAGCAACTTCCTTCCAATGTAAAAAGTCTACCTCTCTCCCTAATTTAAGGAAACTTGAACAAAATGCATGCTTACTTATGGCAGGCAATGCTCTCTCCCTCCCTCCTCCCAAGTCTCTGTGGTCACTTCTTTGAGGAGGTGATGTTATTTGGGTGAGAGTAAGTGTAAAGGGGATAGTTATATGTGAAAATGCCTGCACTGATATATACCTGTATTTGTCAGTCAACAATAGTACCAGGCTAATGGGGCACATGCAAACAGCTATTTACAAGATGGTGTGTGTGTGTGTGTGTGTGTGTGTGTGTGTGTGTTTGTGTGTGTACACACATACATATGCAAACACATATATACAAACATGCTCAGTTGGAGGTAATTTCAGAGCAGAAATAGTAGCATCAAGGTGGTTTAAGGGATGGAATGTGAACGCATGGGTTGGTACCCGTATATATTCTACCAACAATTCCAGAGCCCATAGGCCTGTCACCCTTCTCTCCTGTAGTTCTCTCAAGTTCTTGGGCTTGTGCCCATAGCAGGGATGGAGTTCACTGTTTTTGGTTGGGAATAGCGGTTCCCAAGAATCTGCTTCAACCTGTCTCAATCTCCTTCTCTTGTAGAACAAGAAAAATTATGAGGAAGTGTAAGGAAAATCAAGCAGTGTCCTGAAAAAGGATCCATGGAAATATGGTGTCATGATAAAAGCACTAGGTTAAGAGTGAGAAACCCAGGGCTATATTCTTGATTCTGACACTTGTTAAACATAATTGTGTCTCTTTCCTTTCTGTGCCTCAATTTTCTGACCTATAAAATGGGTATATCTCATCTTGAGGTGCCCCTGCTAGTCCCACAGAAGATACACCATTCACTTTTCCATTAAGGGAACCCAGGCTACCAGGTTTCGACGAGGTCCAGTCTGGAGAGCAACCTGTCTTTAATAAGAGGGGTTAGGCAATTTGTTCTCATGTATTTGCTCATTGTTTTCCAACTTTGTTCCCAACAAGCTGTTTTACCTATTGGTTGACATTTATAACTTCCTCCAAATTGGGGAGGGTAGTAAAACAAGGTACTCAGTGACTCAGTATGAGACAGGTAATTTACTCTTATGCAATGGGAAACTGTCCACTGAACCCAGCCCTCATGAGTACACTCAGATTGGAAAAGTTACTGCCAATTTTTGCTTATTTATTTGCTATTCCATTTTTCCTCCGAGTCCTATTTAGATTTCTAGTAGCTCATTCTTGTTAGAACAATGAAAAGTTGTGATTCTCATTCCTGGGGTCCACTAAGCAAATTCATTCTTGTCCATGTTCTTAATGAGGCTGGTTGGAATGATCAATAGTACAAACTTCACAAATTCAGCATTGAACACAGCAGAAAGAAAAGCAGTGATCCGAATGGTCTTCCCCAATCCCATCTTATCTGCCAATAGACCATGTTTTCTTCTTTCTTTATCTGGGCTGTCGAGAAAAGTCATAACTTCCTTCTGGTGATAAAAAAAGTTAGTCATGCAGCACTCAGAACAACATCAGGTGGTCATTGCTGATAAATCTATGAATTCATCATCTCCTTGTATAGCTAATTCTTCCAGTCTCCCCTAGTCTGGAGATTTTGCTTAAAATCTTGTCATTAGAAGGGGCGGCTAGGTGGTGCAGTGAATAGAGGATGGTCTTGGAATCAGGACGACTTAAGTTCAAATCCAGCCTCAGGCACTTGACACTTACTAGTTGTGTGACCTCAGACAAGTCACTTAACCCCAATTGCTTTACCTTCCCCTCTCCAAAAGATAAATCAAAAAATCCTTGTCATTGGGAAAGATTGCTTTTTCCAGAGCATGTTTCCATAACTCTTGTAGAGTGCCATTCTTGGTCATTTCTTTTGCATGTCTCTAGTAATTGGCCACCTACTCTGGCTTTAGTGCCTGGTTGGCTATATCCTTTGTCTGTGACTGGCCACTACCACTGGTGATCACTGCTTTAGTCTTGGTCTCAGTCTCAAATATTTCTTGTCACTAGTAAACAGATATAGATAGAATGGATTTACTTCCATCTCAGGATGTAGCTGGTTATGTCGATTTAAAGACTTGACCTCCACATCCTTATGGATTTTTTGGGTGGGGGGGTAAGGAGGGAGGGAAGGGAATAAGCATTTCTATAATACCTACTATGTGCCAGGTGCTTTACAAATATTATCTCATTTGATCCTCATAGCAACTCTGTGAAGTAGGTGCTGCTATAATCCCCATTTTACAGTTAAGTAAATTGAGGCAAATAGAGATTAAGTGACTTGCCCAGAGTCACACATCCAGTAAGTATCTGAGGCTGGATTTGAACTCAGGTTTTCTCAACTTCAGACCCAGCCCTGTATCTACCTAAGTGCTTCTAGATGGATGGTGAATGAAGTACATAGTCTCTGGGCTCAGCTTGGCTCTCTGTCTAATGATGCATTTGGTAATAAGTTTCTCTGAGAGCCTTAAGCATATCACATATGGTCAGCTGTTAGTCCACAGTGAGCTCCAAGAGCTAGGGTCCCAGATAAGAAGCATGCCAGGTAATCCATCTTGACCCTGAAATGCTCATGAACAAGTTCATACAGAAGAGACAGCTTGCTAAGCTAAGTATTCTGAAGTAGGTGCCTTTTGATGCTTACTGTGGCTTTAATATACTCACTCAGCAGCTCACTCTGTCTTCCCTCCCTATATCCATTGATTTAGCAAATATTCATAGTTAGCTCAGGCTCCAAGACTATAGACTAGGTAGGAGTGTGTTGGAACTAGCACAGACTGGCTCCAGAGAGCTGATTGTTAAATTTTTTCAGTGTGAGCATTTACACCTCAGAAATCAGCAAATGCTCCAGAAATCTGACTGTTAATTTTTTTCCAGTGTGATAATTTACACCTCAGAAATCATCAAATGCTCCAGAAAGCTGATTGTTAATTTTTTCAATGTGATCATTTACACCTCAGAAATTGACAAATGCTCCAAATAGAGGTTTGATGTATTAGTGTTTTGTTGATTGTCTAGACAAGAAAGTGATGGATAAGATGTTAAAAATGCAGATTAAATTTAAAAGTTTATCTTGGGCTATATTTTCCCCCTAGAGAGCTGGTTGTTAAACATGTGTCAGCACATCTTTGCTTCCAGTTGAGTAAAAAAAACTGCTGTTGGTATTAATAAACATAGAAACTAGGCCATCATTCTTTCCTGATAGAAAGAACGTGTTCTTTTTACTTTATCTTCACTTATCTGGGATTTCATATCTCCAGTGAGACTAGAGAGCTCTCTCTATTCCTACTGAATACTTGTCACCTCTGCCACTTCTCTTCATTAAGGTGGGTGGGTAGTACCACTGCCAATGTTTAAATCAGAGTATGGGATCCTCAGGGTGGCTAGGTGGATCAGTGGATAGAATGCCAGACCTGGAGTCAGGAAGACCTAAATTCAAATCCAGCCTCAGACACTTACTAGCTGTGTGACCTTGGGTAAGTAATTTCACTGTTTGCTTCAGTTTCCCCATTTGTAAAATGAACTAGAGAAGAAAATGGCAAACCACTCCAATATCTTTGTCAAGAAAACCCTAAAAAAGGGTCACTAAGAATTGGCAGTGACTGAACAATATCTGAACAATGGGATCCTGGAACTGGATTGAATGCAGGCATTAGCCAACTTCCAATATCCTTTGTCTTTTTTCTATAAAGAGGCTATCTCCAAATAAATGGCAAATACTTAAAAGTTCATCCAGGATGTGGATAATACTTTCTTTTCTTTCTATCTTTCTTTCTTTTTAATTAAATTTTATGTTTATTTTTAGTTTACATCATTCATTTCCACAAGATTTTGAATTACAAATTTTCTCCCCATCTTTCCCCTACCCACCACCCCCAAACAGTGATTCCACTGTATACCCCCTCCCCCAATCTGCTCTTTCCTATATCCTCCCCCATTCCCCCTCCAACTTTCCAGTAGGGCAAGATGGATCTCTACATGCCTGTATATCTTATTTCCCAGTCACATGTAAAAAAATAATATTTTTTAAACTTTTGATTTTAAAACTTTGAATTCCAGAGTCTTTCCCTTCCTCCCTTATCACCCACTCTTACTGGGAATATAAGCAGTTCAATATAGGTTTTACATGTGTAGTTACGTAAAACATTTCCATAGTGGATATATTGTGAAAGACTGACTATATTTCTCTCCATCCTATCCCACCCCCACCTTGTTCTATTCTATACTTTGATCCTGTCCCTTTTCAAAAGTGGGTGCTTCCAACTTCCCTTCCCCCCAGCCTGCCCTCCCTTCCATCATCCCCCCTTTCATCCTCTTCTCCCCTATTCTACTGTAGGGTGAGATACCCTATTTAGTGTGTATGTCATTCCCTCCATAAGCCAAATTCAATGAGAGTAAGGTTGACCTATTCCCTTTTGCCTTCCAGTTCTTCCTCTCCATTGTGACAGTTTTTCCTTGCCTCTTCTATATGAGATAATTTACCCCATTCTGTCTCTCCTCCTCTCCTCTCATTATATTCCTCTCTCACCTCTCAATTTCATCTTTTAAGTATCATCCCTTCCTATTTAATTGGTCACATGCCCTCTGTCTATATATACCTGTACACATATATACACACACTCACATATGTATTCATATGCCCATATACCCTCCTATGTATATATATATATATATATATATATATATATATATATATATTTATATTCCCCTCAACTATCCTCATACTGAGAAAAGTTTGATAAGTTACAATTATCGTTTTCCCATGTAGGAATGTAAATAGTTCAACTTTGATAAGTTCCTTATGATTTCTTTTCCCTGTTTACCTTCTCATGCTTCTCTTGCTAATTGTATTTGAATGTCAAATTTTCTAGTCAACTCTGTTTTTTTTTTGTTGTTGTTGTTGTTTTTTAAGAGTGAAATTTTTATTTGCTTCTGTAAAAAAATGTCCATTATGGGCAGAGGGCATATGTTCACACAGGGTATGTAGGGCAGATATTTATTTTCTTCCAGCTTTCCTTTTTCCAGATTTCCACTCAGGTCCACAATAAAAGAGTCACAGGGGTCAGAGATGGGAAGGTCATTGGGAGAGCAAAGGAGGATCAGTAGAGGTCATGAGAAGTCCAGAGTCTAGTTTCAGGCCTGGTTGAAGTTGAGTTTCTTGGCTAGGGGAGCCTCCCCTAGCCCCTCAATGTCCACTAGGTCACTGTTGGCATCTGAGTCATTCAGGGCGCTCAGTGTCACATCAGCCTTTTGCTTCTTCAGGGGACATCCCCCAGTTTCAGGGACACTAGACCCAGGGGGTGGGAGTACAGGTAGGGTAGGAACCAGGACACTAGATGCTCCCTTCTTGGGTCCCTTCTTGGATGATTCAGTTGGAAGAGGGAGACTAGAGTCTTCATATACTTTCCATTTCACTGTAGACTTTATTTGAGCAACAGTCTGGTCCTTGATGACACAGCTGATGTGATTAAGATCGTCCCCAAATCGTTTCACCGCAGCCTTCAGCATCTCTATCTCGGTGTCTGTCCACTTGGCACCAGCAGGGGAGGAGTCCGACACTGGATGCAGCTGCATAGTCAGTTCACCAAGCTTTGTGAAGGCAGCACCAGCAGCGGAGAAGATCTCCCCAACCTTGGTGGAAGCTGACGTCATGGCCCTGGACGCCAGCTCCTGGGGACACAGCTGCAGCAGCTGCCGTGCGAACCAAGAACTGGAGCAGCCCAGCCAGCAAATGGCCGCGGAAGTCCCGCCCCTCTGTTCAGTGAGCGGCTTTTCTCACAGGCCCCTGGAGTCCACCACGCTCGCGCTCCTTCCCTGCACCATCAGTCAGAGGGAGCACGCAGTCCACGGGGCATGAAGGAAAGGCGGCAGCTAGAGGAAACTCTGGTTTTTTCCTCAAGAATGCTTGAAGGTCCTCTATTTCATTGAATGACCATATTATCCCCTGAAACATGATACTCCGTTTTGCTGGGTAGGTGATTCTTGGTTTTAATCCCAGCTCCTTTGACCTCTGGAATATCATATTCCATGCCCTTCAGTCCCTCAATGTAGAAGCTGCCAAATCCTGTGTTATCCTGATTGTGTTTCCACAATATTAAAATTGTTTCTTCCTGGCTGCTTGTAATATTTTCTCCTTGATCTGAGAACTCTGGAACCTGGCTATAATATTCCTGGGAGTTTTCTTTTTGGGATCTTTTTCAGGAGGTGATGGGTGGATTCTTTCAACCTCTATTTTGCCCTCTGGATCTAAAACATCAGGGCAATTTTCCTTGAGAATTTCTTGAAGGATGATTTCTAGGTTCTTTCTGTGATCATGGCTTTCAGGTAGTCCAATAATTTTTAAATTATCTCTCCTGGATCTGTTTTCCAGGTCAGTTGTTTTTTCCAATGAGATATTTCACATTGCCTTCTATTTTTTCATTTGTTTGGATCTGTTTAATAGTATCTTGATTTCTCATAAAGTCCCTAGCATCCATTTGTTCCAATCTAATTCTGCTCTTTATAGGGCAATTGGGGTTAAGTAACGTGCCCAAGGTCACACAGCTAGGTTTTTTTGTTTGTGTGTATGGTAAGTGTCTGAGGCCGGATCCGAACTCAGGTCCTTCTGACTCCAGGGCCGACGCTCTACTCACTGCGCCACCTAGCCGCCCCTCCAATCTAATTCTGAAAGAATGATTCTCTTCAGTGAGCTTTTGAGATTCTTTTTCCATCTGGCAAATTTGGCTTTTTAAGGCATTCTTCTCCTCATTGCCTTTTTGAGCCTCTTTTGCCATTTGAGTTAGTCTATTTTTTAAGGTGTTATTTTCTTCAGTCAGGTTGTTGACTCTCTTTTCATGATTTTTTTGCATCATTCTCTTTTGTCTTCCCAATTTTTCCTCCACTTCTATTATTTGGTTTTCAAAATCCTTCTTGAGTTCCTCTTTGGCCTGTAAGCAGTTCATATTTTTCTTGGAGGCTTTTGGTACAGGAATTCTGACTTAGTTGTCTTCCTCCTGTTCCATGCTTTGATCCTTTTTGTCCCCAAAATAGGAATCTAAAGTCGGATTGCTGTGCTTGCTTTGCTTCCTTTGCTTGCTCATGTTGCCACTCAATTACTTGACTTTTAAGCTTTTTGCCACAGTAGAACTCTGCTTCCAGAGAGGAGAGCTTTGTTCCAAATTGCTGGGGTTTTCTTCACTGCCGAAGGTATTAGTTGGGTGCCCTCTCTGAAGCTTCCATATACTCTGGCAAGCTGGTCACATACTCCAGGACCTCTACCCAAGACAGCCATCCAGATCCAAGCAGGTTAAAGCAAGAACAATTACCCTCAGAATGGTCGCTTCATCCTCCTACAATCTTGAGGCAAGGAGCTCTGAAGCAGCCATGTGGTGGCGGTTGCCATGCCTCAGCCACTTCTCCCTCCAGGGGCAGAGGCCAGACTACACTCCTGGACCCCTTGTTCCCAAAGTCCACACTGACCTCTCACTTTTTCTTTGGCATTTATGGGTTCATAATTCTGGAAACTGCCACAGCTACTGATGATTCACTCTCCTGAAGTCCCTCCAGCTGGTGGCTGGATGGGCCACCTTGAGGCTAAAACCATGGGCTTCTGTGGGGCTGGGTTCTGCTCCCAGCATGCTGTGATGAACCCTTCCTGTCTACCTGCCAGGCTTCCTTTAGCAGGAGATTTGTTTCTCTCTGTCACTTTGTGGCTTCTATAGCCTTAAAGTTTGTTTAGAGTCATTTTAATAGGTATTTGAGGTGGTTATGGGGGGAGCATATGGAGTTTTCCTGCTTCTGTGCTGCCATCTTGGCTCCACCCCTGGATAGTATTTACATCCGTAGTCTTTTCCAGAATGCACCCATACCTTCCTTGATTTTTTCAAAGACTGATTCTTTCTGAATTTTCATTTCCACCATTGAAGGAAGCATTCCTTATCTTCCTTCTCTCACAGGAAAACTGTCAGGCAAGAAGAAGCCACATAAAGAGAAGGAGCCAAGGCTGTGATCAGCTTGTGCCTTCTGAATGCATCCCCAGTTCTGATTATGCAGCCACAACCAGGCAAACAGCTCCTGTTTGCAATGGGGTTAGCAGATTGAAACCAATGACAGGATGGCTCTCTCTGCTCCAAAGTCTCTCCAAAGTGCTTCCATTCCACCTCATCACAGCTCTTCTGGAAGCATGCTGCCAAGCTTCTTCCATTTAGGGCATTGTATTTGTAGCAATCTGTGCATATTCATAAGGGCTAGGCTTAGGGGGCCTATTACAGCTATCCACAAAACCCTTTGAGATGTGTTCTATTCAGTTTGGGAAGAGAGGAAATGAACATGAGATCAGCTTGGAGACTTGGAAGGAGAGAAGAAGGGTAGCAGCCCCATGGCAGTAACACAGCTGGGGCAGCAGCCAGTGTCTGCCATGCCTGCCCTTCCCTTTTATAACATCATGAGAGATGACCTCTATCTCAATGGACATGCTAGAAGGTGTGCATAACTGCATGTGTATTTTTTCTCAGGTGTTGTCCTGAGAGAAGCAAGTGAGTCAGGGCAGGATCTCCCCTGCTCCAGCTTTATTTCCATTCATGTTTTGAAAAAATGTATTCTGTTAAAGAACAGATTTGCCAAATTTAACACTTTTTTTCTAAACACTTATGGTTGAGCCTGTCCATATGTTGCCCAGTATATATTTGTGGTATGAGGACACAGTGGGAGATATACAGGAGAGAGGGATCTTCCCAAACATAGGGCTGGGAGCTCATCCCTAATTCCATCATTAGATGGTCTTGCTCTCTAACTGGGGGCATAAGGCTAAGCCATTTCATAACCTTTGTAGGAGCAAAATTGTGATGCATTTGGGCCCTATTTTATGTCTACCTCATAGATGATGGCCAAGGTTTCAAAAGAAATTCTAGACAAAGAACACTTATATGACCCATTTGACCTGAAATAAAACAGGCTTTCAGCACCTTAACTTATAATTATTGTTAGAATTTTTTGGAGGTTGATAGAGTCAGTCAATCAATAAAGTTATTAAACATATCCTAGGTGCCAAGTATTGTATTAAGTAATTTTTTTTTGCTTTTTGGAGGGGGGTCAGGGCAATTGGGGTTAAGTGACTTGCCCAAAGTCACATGGCTAGTAAGTGTTAAGTGTCTAAGTCCAGATTTGAACTCAGGTCCTCCTGACTGCAGGGCCAGTGCTCTATTCACTGTGCCACCTAGCCACAGTGAATGATAATACATAGAATATCTCTATGTATTAATATGTATAATACATAGAATACCTCTACGTATTAAGTATTGAGGACACAGAGAAAGACAAAAGACAGTCCCTCAACAAGTTCACAGGCTAGTAGAACATAAAAAGGTTTGCAGGGCTACTAATATTTTTTGGAGGGGGGAAAGCAAAGAAATTGGAGTTAAATGACTTGCCCAAGGTCACACAGTTAGTAAATGTTATGTGTCTGAGGCTGGATTTGAACTTAGGTCCTCCTGACTCTATTCACTGCACTGCTTAGCTTTCCCTCAAGGACTACTAATTTGTCCATTTACATTTCACTTCAGATTAGCACTGAGTTATTTGAACCACAATTCCCCTTACTTATCTGCTAGCAAAATAGTTAGGCTTGGGCCAATCCTCTGACCTGTGGCCATCTTCTCTAAGAGCCTTGGAGCACTTTCCCAGGCCTCTTTCCATCTCTCTATTCAGCTTTAACCAGCATTCCTGCTTCCTGAGTATTCAAAGTTGCCTCTAGGGGTGGCTAGGTGGCACAGTGAATAGAGCACCAGCCCTGGAGTCAGGAGGACCTGAGTTCAAATCCAGCCCTGGACACTTAATACTTACTAGCCGTGTGACCTTGGGCAAGTCACTTAACCCCAATTGCCCTGCCTTCCCCCCTCCAAAAAAAAGGACAAAGTTGCCTCTACTCTAAGATATGTCCATCTTGGGATAGGGACTTATTTCCACCAAATCAGAAAGAGCTAACACAGAAGGAAGAACCCAAGCGCTGGCTTGTTTAGGCAGGAAATATACTTTAGCTGACATACACGGTGACTGGGGTTAGGGAATGAAACCAGCAACTTCTCCCTCACCCATCTCTTGAGAAATAGCTCAGAACAGTCCTGCCATACTTACAGTTGGAAAGGAGGAGAGAGCTGAGGGGTTAGGCTTCCTTCCATACATTCTGAGTCACCAACTCTTCCAGCTCCATGGCCAAAAGTGAGAATCTTATCATCTCGCAGCGTAAGTCTTGGAGTCACACATGACTGGAAGTAGCCCTTCTGCCACCCCCAGAGTTTCCAGATGGCTGTCTAGATCTCAACTCTAAGCATGTTCCATGAAGGTGGCTCTCAATACATGGAGAGAATAATAATCCTCGCCCCACTTACCTCACAGCTTTGGTGGGAAAAAGCACTTTGCAAACCATTCAATTCAACACACACACTTATTAAAGAGAGGCAATGGGGCAGTTAGGTGGCGCAGTGAATAGAGCACTGGTCCTGGAGTTAGGAGGACCTGAGTTCAAATCTGACCTCAGACACTTAACACAAAAACTAGCTGTGTGACTTTGGGCAAGTTACTTGACCTCAGTTGCCCTGCCTTCCCCCCTCCAAAAAGCAAAAAATATTGTAGAGTATATATATATATATATATATATATATATAAACAAAGAGAGACAGAGACAGAGAGAGATAGAAAGAGAGGCAATATGGTACAGGGGAAAAGGAACTAGATTCTAAGTCATAGGTTCATTGTTGCTGTTGGGTCTTTTCAGTCGTGCCTAATTCTCAGTGACCTCATTTGTAGTTTTCTTGGCAAAGATATTGGAGTGGTTTGCTATTTCCTTCTCCAGCTCATTTTGTGGATGAGGAAACTGAGGTAAACAGGGTAAAAGGACTTGCCCAGGGTCACACAGCTAGTGACTGATGACAGATTTGAACTCACAACAATGAATCTTCCTGACTCCAGGACTGGCACTTTATCCATTGCAGCACCACCTAGCTGTCCCAAAATGCCTAAAGTTTATATGTTTTTTTTTTGTTGTTGTTGTTGTCGTTGTTGTTGTTCAGTTGTTTCAGTCATGTCTGATTTTTCCTGACCCCATTAGGGTTTTCTTTTGTTGTTGTTGTTGGTTTTTTTTTTTTTGTTTTGTTTTGTTTTTTGCAGGTAGAGGGCAGGGTAATTAGGGTTAAGTGACTTGCCCAAGGTCACATGGCTAGTAAGTATTAAGTGTCTGAGGCTGGATTTTATTTCAGGTCCTCCTGACTCCAGGGCTGGTTCACTGCGCCATTAGGGTTTTCTTGGCAAAGATCCTGGAGTGTTTTGCCATTTTCTTCTCTAGCTCATTTTACAGGTGAGGAAACTGAGGCAAACAAGGTGAAGTGACTTGTCCAGGGTCATATAGCTAGTAAGTGTCTAAGGCTAGATCTGAACTCAGGTCTTCTTGACCCTGGGATCAGCACTCTGTCCAAAGTTTAAAACTCAACTTTACTATTTATTTACCTCTATGACCTTGAGCAACTCATATGACCTTTCTGGGTCTCAATTTCATCCTTTATAAAACAAGCAGTTTGGACTAGATACCCTATAATGTCTCTTCCAGCTCTAGATGTATGCTCCTATATAGGACCTTGGGAAAGTCACCTCATCACCCAGGACCTCAGTTTCCTTCTCTGTAAAATGAGAGTTTGGACTAGGTGGTCTATGTGGTCTGTTACTGCTTTAAATGTATGCTCCTATGACTAGAAAACTTCCCAGTTTGTTTCTCAACTTTATAACTATGATTCCCATAACTACATGACCTATAACATTCCTTCTAGCTCAAAATCCTATGAATTCAGTGGATTATTTCCCCTTTTCACCAATTTCACAACAGAAAAATATTTTTGAAGTGTTCACTTCATGTAAGTACTTCATATGTACAAGGGACTAACATGAAAAAACGACCATTGCTCCCCTCAAGGATCTTACAGTCTCCTAAAATAGCCTTCCCAACTTTTCATCCAACAGTATCCAACTGGGACAGCAACCATTGAGTTGTTGACACTCTGAGGCAGGGAAATTTCAGGTGTAATGGGAATTCTCTGTGACCATATGTGGGTAAAATATTTGAATGAGTAATGGATAGATGCTGTGGACATTTTCAAGAAGACAATAAATAATTCCCTCTCGTTGGATGATTTCTACATCCACTGGTCACACATAGGGCTAAACCACATAATCTGATTCTTTTCCAGTTCTGAGACTGTTGTCTACTTAGCTCCTGGTGTCAGTTAAATGACAGGGGATGCTAATGGACATTAATAAGTATTTTCTAGAAGCAAAATGGCTCCTTTAGAAGAGTGTGATTCTAGGAACCCCTCAAAAGTAGCATTTTGTTGACTGTAGCAGAAGATGGATTTGCTCCCAAGGGAAAGGGCCCAGATGCCTCACAGACAGTGGTGTGGTAGGGGACTTTCTAGAGCTCGGCACATAGGCAACCGTTCCAAAGTTCATGTTGGATTGAGCAGTGAGAAAGCTTTTTCAGGGCAGGTTTGACTAACCTATGTAAAAGACAAAGAAATTAGTCGTGTTTCTGAGCTCAGCACTGCTGATTGAGTTTCTAAGAACCATTCTGATAAAAATAGACCAATTCAGTTTAACTCATTCAGAAAGAGATATGGACTAATGCTTTTAAAATAACTAAGGTTCATACCCTCTGATGCATAGATCTTACATATATCCCAAGGAGGTCAAAAACAATGGACAATTAATACAAATACAAGATGGCATAGCCAATTAATATTTTGGGGGGGGTGCTTTTATTAGCCAGCGGCTGTCCCCAAAAGGGGAGGCAGCCCTGAGAAGTCCATCCAGCAAGCTTATATACAGTAAAAAGTACTTCCTGAAACAAACAGTGGTCAGCAAGGCAACTGTTGCTACATAGGGATGTAAACTAAGGGGGGGCTGCAAGCTAACGGGGCAGTTCTTTGTTTTAGTTACATCTTGGTTACAAGGCAGGTGAAGGGCGAGGTTTCACAATGGTCATACCTTTACGCTAGGTTCTTGGGGCCCTCTGAGGGGCCTTGTGAGAGGCCTTGTGTAGGAGCTAGCACTATGGGAATCTAACTGCCACTTCAGTTCCATATTCATCAAAACATTCCTAGTAACACTTTTTGTGTTAACAGAGAACTGGAAACCAATAGATGCCCATGCATTGGGGAGTAACTGAACAAATTGTGGCATGTGACTATCACAGAATATAATTTCACAGTAAAAAATAGCAAATATAAAAAATTTCAAGACATATGGGAAGACAGAAACCTATGAGAAATGAAATAAGCATCAAAGAATATATGTAATACTTACGATAATAGAAATGGAAAGAACACAAAAACTGAAATTAAATGGTATGCAATTATTATGACCAAGCTTGGCTCCAGAAAAGAGTTTAGAAAATGGAACTCTGGGGCAACTAGGTGGGGCAGTGAATGAGGCATTGGTCCTGGAGTCAGGAGGACCTGAGTTCAAATCCGGCCTCAGACACTTAACACTTACTGGCTGTGTAACCTTGGGCAAGTCACTTAACCCCAATTGCCCTGCCTTCCTCCCTCCAAAAAGGAAAAAAATGAAAATGGAACTCTGGTCCTTCTTTCAAGGGTGGGGAACTCTAATTGTGGACTATGGTACATGGTGGTAAACATGGTTGATGTATTTTTTTTTTATGGAAGTGAATTTTTTTTTCTCTTCATTGTTATAAGAGATTACTTGCTGAGTAGGGAAGGGGAAGAGATATATTCTGAAATGGAGATGATGTAGACAGCAAAATTAAGGTTTTCTAAAAATAGATCACTTCAGGAATTTGGATGAAACCAGGAAAGTCTTCCTGCTCATTTTTTTTTTTTTGCTTTTTCGAGGGCAATTGGGGTTAAGTAACTTGCCCAAGGTCACACGGCTAGGTTTTTGTTTGTGTGTGTTCAGTGTCTGAGGCTGGAACCAAACTCAGGTCCTTCTGACTCCAGGGCTGGCGCTCTACTCACTGTGCCACCTAGCTGTCCCACTTCCTGCTCATTTTTGATGGACTTCCTGAGACTGTGTCAAGGAAGGACAAGGACAAGAATATTGAACCAGAGAAAAAGAAGACAGTGATTGCTTCACACAACATCCCTACTGCTAACTCTCCAGGAAATTAATTTGAGGAAACTTTAGCCCTTGTTAAAACATCCCATCTGGGCAAAATCCTGTGATTTTCAGAAGCTGACAAGGAGTTATTCTTTAAGTAATGTGGAGATGCAGATATAGCAATGGCAGTTTTCAGTATTGTTGGATTCGAAGTCAATTCATCAACTTGGACGTATAAAATGAATGCTCAGAAGATGAAATTGTCATGGTGGCCATTCTGTGGCACATACTTGGGGGGAATCCTATACCTTGGCCATTTCCAGGATGTGTCCTGGTGGGGGCCACTCCCCACGGAATGATATACCTATACCTTGTCCACTTGAGTCTCCAGTGTGATACCACATCTGGAATTGCTCAGAGCTGGAGGGTTCAGATAAACAATTCCTTTAATATAAACACATCCAACACCCCCTTGGTAAAAAGCAATCCCCAAAGTGGTTTTAAAAAAGTCCCAGAAACTACATCAGGTAAAAGCCACCAATAAGGAGATGAAAAGTATTCACAGGGAGTTCCCTGGGGTCTTAAAAACTCTCCAATACATCCTGCAGCTGTTTTTATATCTTCCTTGCCCAAAGGACACACATCTGGGTCCCGCATAAATCCACCTGGAGGCAAAGTGAATTCAGACTGCCATAGGGCTGCTACACAGACTTGAGTTACACTAGTGTTAGTGCTGTGGGAGTGTGGGCTTAATCAAAACTCCCTGGTTCCACTCTGGCCCATCATATACTTCCTGAGAGACATATACTTTGACATAAAAAGTCATGCACAACCAGAGGCTTCTAGTTTGTGCCCATGTGTGGTCCCCCATTCCCACCCCATAGTGTTGCATCAAGAAAGATTCACCACTAAATAGCAATAGTCCTTAAAGGGAAAGACAATTTCCACTCATTATCCTCTTCTGAATATATGACTTGAGAATCTAAAAGTTCTCCTTTGGAATTCTTGTGGGAGGGAGGTAGAGGACTGCCTACCTGTGGCAGAAAGCACACATGCTAGCTTAGAAGAGCCTGAAATTGGGCCTCAAGTCTCTACTTGCCTCTTCTGAATTATATTTCTCTTCCTGAATTTAGGTAATCAAAAAGGGATCCTGAGATAGGTTTTGTGCATTGGTGGCAACATTGTGAGTTGCTCCACAGTATAGGTACTGGTTACCCAGTGGGAGGTGCTTCCTGGTAGCTACTACAGTGAATCCTGGAGGAGAGGATGACCAGCAACATGAAGATGAGCCACCAAGTCTTGACTCCTGTAATGTTAAAGGGATTTAAGATCTTCCCACCCATTAATAGGCTTCATGTGGAGCCCATTAAGGGAAGTTTGCTTAGGGAAGGCTTGCTTGTAGGAAGGCTTTCACACCTTTTGCTAATTTCTAATTAGGCACTGAGTCAGGAGGGTTGGGATGCCTTCTGGCTCTGAGAAGTGTATATATACTCTGAGTTGGTATTTTGCTTTGGGGGCTTGCTTATGAGAAAGATCTCATGATTCCCTGGTCAAGATTCTGAGTGGCCATATGTTCAGAGCTCCCCGACTTCTCAGATGTAAAGGTTTTCTCCATCCAGGGATGTATGTAAAGTATATGGTTGATTCAGGCAGTCAGAGCCCTGTTGGTCTTTGTTTCTCTGCTTGTATTTTCTCTGAAGTTCAGGGTGCTGACCTTTCCCTTGAACCAGTGAATGTAATTAAAAAAGATTGTTGACCCCTTCAACAGCTATCTTTCCTAGTAAAGCAGATCTAAGGACCTGTGCTAGCAGCCATCCCAAGTATGCCAGTGTGGTTGCCGATATAGCTCCCTAGAAGTTATGGGTCTTGCAGAAGTTGTTCAGAAACGAAGAGTCAAGGTGAAATTGATATGCTTGCTCAACAAGGTGTTTCACATTTTAATGTTTGGACCATCAGGCTCCTGGGAAAGTTATTCTTTCAAGTTTCAAGTGTTTGTCAAGGTGTGTTTGCAACTCTTTGAGATTTTAAACATTTCTTTGTAACAGAAGAAATCAATAGTTGTCCTAAATCTGATCTAGTCAGTCAACAAGCATTTATTCAGTACTTATTGTTCTCTAGGCACCATGCTAAGTGCTGGGAATGGAAAGAAAGTCCAAAAACATGGTCCCTTCCCTCAAGGAGCTCATATTTTAAGGGGGAAGATAACATGCAAATAAACTGTTGAGTTGTTTCAGTTATATCCTACTCTTGGTGACTCCATTTGGGGTTTTCTCAGTAGAGATGCTGGAGTGGCTTGATTTTTCTCACTCATTTTACAGATGAGGAAACTAAGGCCAACATGATGAAATGACTTGCTCAGGGTCACCCAGCTAGAAAGTGTCTGAGGTCAAATTTGAATTCAGGAAGAGTTTTCCTGACTCCAGGCTCAGCACTGCAGTGCCACCTAGCTGCCCAAAATAGCTGTTCCTGGAAGGTAATGGCAGAAAGTACTAGCCATAGGAGTACAGGTGAGAAACTAGGAAAGGCCTCCCACTGTAGGTGAAATTTGAGCTTAGTCCTGAGGGAAGCCAGGAAGTAGAGGTAAAGAGGGAGGGTGTTCAAGGTCTAGGTGATAGGGACTGAGGACAGACACAGTCTCAAGACGGAGTGTCATGTGTCAGATTCAGTAAGAAAGTCAGTGTTGCTGTATTATAGAGTATATGGAGGGGAGGAAAATATAAGAAAATTGGAAAGGTAGTAAGGGGCCAGGTTGTGAAAGGCTTTAAATGCCAAATGACATTTTACATTTGATATTGGAGGCAATAGGGAGCCACTGGAAGTAACTGAGTAGGGGAGTTGCCTAGTAAATTGTACTATCAGAAAATCACTTTAGCAGCAGAATACAGTGGGGAGAGACTTGAGGCTGAAAGACCAATAAGAAGTCAATTGCAAGAGTCTAACTAACTGGCGCTGCAGTGGATAGAGAACCCCAGGCCTGTAATGAGGAGGACCTGAGTTCAAATCTGGCTTCAGACACTTACTAGCTATGTGACCCTGGGCAAGTCACTTCACTTTTGTTGGCTTCAGTTTCTTCATCTATAAAATGAGCTGGAGAAGGAAATAGCAAACCACTCCAGTGTGGTTTGATACTAATTAAAGTAGCAAATTAAAGTCTAACTTTAAACTAAAGTCCAACTTTAAACTAATTAAAGTCTAATTAAAGATTAGATTCTAATCTTTGCCAAGAAAACCCCCAAGGGGGGGGGTCATAAAGAGTTGGCCACAGCTGAACCACAACAACAGAGAGGTGACGAGAACCTGAGCTAGGGTGGTGGTTACGTGAATAGTGGGCTGGTTGTTGTTCTTTGTTCTCGAAGAGGACCAAAATGACATCACTATGCTAGAGTCAAGTTTCAGTATGACTGACTATGGCTGATCAGACCAATATGAGCTCGGAATGTTCTGCCACAGGTTGGGCACAAATAGTCCATTTGGGGTGGATTCTCTGAATTTGTGCATCTCATGTTTCTTTTGAGCTATTTTAATTCTGCTTTGCTCATAGAGCACCTCCCCTTCTCTGATGTGGGCATGCCATGCTGAGAAGTCTTGTGCCAGTGTCTCCCAGGTCACAAAATCAATTCCAAAATTCTTAAGAGAAACCTTAAGAGTGTTCATATATTGACTGTGTGAATGGAGAGATATTGTGAATGTAGAAATAAATGACAAGACTTGGCAACAGATCACATTTGTGAAGGAAGTGGGATAGTGATGTTGAAGAGTATTCTGGGTAACTGGGAGGACACTGGTGCCCTCAATACTTCGAGAAAAGTTTGAGATATAGGCAGGTTTTTTGGGGAAAGTCACTAAGTTCTCTTTTAGACATGCTAAGTTTGAGCTACCCACAGTATATCCAGTTTGAGGTGTCCAAAAGGTGGTTGGTGATGCCAGAATGGCACTCAGAAGAAAGATAAAGGCTAAAAAAGAGAGATTTAGAAATCATCTGCATAGAGATAATAATTGATCCCAAAGGAGCTGAGATCACTAGGATAGTATAGGGGGAGAAAAGAGAGGGCTGGTCCACACTAGGACCTTAGAGATACCATGAATTACTGGATGTGACCTGAATAAAGAACCATCAAAGGGACTGCAAAGGAGAGTCAGACAGGTAGAAAGATAACCAAAAGAGAGAAGAGAATATCCAGGGGAGTGATCAATAGTGTTAAAGGCTGCAGAAAGGTCAAGAAGATTGAGGATTGAGAAGAGGCCATTGGATTTAGTGATTAAGAGATCATTGGTGATTTTGGAGAGTAGTTTTGTTTGAATGATGAGGTCAGATGCCAGAATGCAATGATATGAAAGAAAGTAGATATATGGTTATTCCTTCAACATCATGACTTTCCCCATTGTGGTTTCGATACATTGCAGCCAGGTCAGCATAAGAAATTACATGGAAATTTTGGGGGAGTTTTACAGAAGCCCTAAATGACACATGAAATCAGCATTCAACATAGAAAGTTTAGAAACTCAGAAATGCATAAAATATATGTATAGTATTGTATAATACCAACATATTTTATCTTTTAATCCCATAATAATTCAGTATTCTTCTCTGGTATGAAGGGAGGGCCAAAACATTTTATATGGATTTTCCAGATCAAGGGGGTGTCATGCCCCTACCCCCAACAATGTGGAAGGGATAACTGTGTAGAGAGTTTCTCAAGCAGTTTGGCTTTGAAAGGGAGGAGATCCAGAGGTTGAAGGAGGAGATAGTGAGTGATGAGAGAAGACCTCTCAGAGAATGACCTGCATTTCTTTTTGGCTGTCTATGAGCCAAGTTTCTCAACTGAGAGGATGATATGGAGGGAGGGCTGTGGGAAGTTTGAGGAGGGATGAAAAGGTCAGAAATGTCCACTGTAGTGAGTGGGAGAGTTAACCAATTAGAATAATGTAAAAGGATGGTCTTGCTGAAGTGAGGGCTTAATTGAGATTATGTACCATAAATTTATGGTAGATCTGGGTCATGCTTTTGTAACTTTCTCTAGACTGGCTCAGCAGCATGTGAATGGGAGCTAAGTCATTAGCTGATAAGAAGAATCAAAGGTTGGAGCTTGGCAAGGTATAATCGTGAGAAAATAAGGGGGCAAGGGATTCAAGTGTAGACAGTGGCAAGGGATTCAAGCTGACAGTGTAGACCAGTATACTTATCTACTTTATATACACATTAAGGACCTTTCTAGAAAGAACCTTAGAGATCCTTTTTTGGAGAGATGTTCTCGAGCTCGAACCTAAGCTTTGTTTAAGAAATTATCCCCAGAGTTCTACGCTGTGCTGTGATATGGTCAACCCAAGACAATGAGCAAAAAAGCCTGATCCCTTCCCTTTATAGGCCAGGATACCCTAGGACGTGAATTTGATTTGCATGAACCCAGAATTCAGACCCTTCAGTGGGAGAGGGTGACCTCAAACATCTTACCCCCCTACCAAGCCATGGGTCTGTTACAGAATCAAGAACAGAAGCCATAACAAAGGAGTATCTAACTGTTTCTAACAGTACATTATATTCTTCTAGCAGTATATGTGTGTGGGGGGAGGTGAAGTGAAGGTGTTGGTGAATGGGAAAATTAGTTCCTCCCTTTTTACTATCCCCTCCTCTTCATGTGGGCAAGACTCTATGTTCCTAATTCCTTCCATGCGTGACTTTCTCTCTGCAAAGCCTTCAACTCTGTCCCTGGGGAGGGGGGAAACCAGGTTCTGTAGCCTACACTGAAGGATAAAGGATGAAAGATACCTGAAACAACCAGATTCAGCAAAGTTAACTCCAGCCCTTCCCTCAGAGGGACTGCTATAAGGCTCAGTTGTGCCTGGAATTTTTTTTTTGGTCGAAATTTACTTAATCTTTCTCTCTGTATGAGAAGTTATAAAATATAAATCAATAAAATCTTCTTTTTTCAATTTAGCCTTGAGATTTCATGCTGTGAATGTTCCCAACAGTTATGAAAATCTATCCATCTCTCTCCTGGGGTACCTTACCTGACAAGGTCACACAAAAATTAATACAGTAATAATGACCATAGTCTGAGAGAAACCAATTTCTTTTAAAGCAAATGGCAAAGCAGAAAGCAAAGAGATTCTTAATGAACAAGGATTGATAGAGCAGATTCATCTCTCCTTAGAGAATATCTGAGTGGGGGAAGAGGCAGAGGATGAAACTGCATAATTCACCAGGCTCTGTTTCCATGGCCACTGCAATCACTCAGCCTGGCTCACACAGACCCCTGCTTCTCAGGGACAACTCTTCACATCCTCCCCCCCTGCACTTTTGCTCCCTTCTTGCCCCTTGTCAGGTTTCAGCTCTCCTAGTCCTTTCTGATGAGAGGCAGGGAGGCTGCCCTTTCAGAAACAGTCACAGCCCCCAGGGGACTGAGTAGACAGACGCTGGGGAATTTATGTCTGCCAATGGGCACAGAGCTTCAGTGTCCCTCTACACATAGTACGGTCTTGTAAGAACAATGTCAGAAGTGTTAAAGCTCAGAACAAGCTGCCACTATGAATTACAAAATGGACTTTTTTCAAGCTATGTTTGGAGAAAAAGGAACATCAAAGAAGGGCTAATGATAATGGATGATGGTAAAAAGGCAGACCTACTCAACTCTCTGTGCATCTCTTTTCACTGCCAAGGAGACAGATCTTTGGAATGCGAAGGACAGGGTGGGGGGAAATGGTTAACAGGGAATTGAAACCTACGATATGCAAAATACTAGGCAGAGAGAACCTAGCTGACCTTAATGAATTCAGGCCTTTAGACCCAGATGAACTATCCATCTTTTGGTTCTGAAATAACTGCCAGATCCAAGTGATGAGCTACTGTTGGTGATAATTGAAAAAGGACTGGAGATAGAAAAATGTCCCAATTTTTTTTAGGTAAAGGGTAGAATGTACAAACCAGAGGTCTGTGAGCCTTCACTCTGATTTCTGGCAAAATTCTAGGACACACTATTTAAAAATAGATTGTGAGCATTTAGTAAATGTTGGGTTAAGGATGGATGAGGTGTTTTATTTTATTTCACAACAATCCTGTGAGATAGGTGCTACCAATATCCCCTCAAAGTGCTTACAATCTAATATAAAAATACAAAAATAAATATTACTCAACTTAAAATACTGTAAGAGGAAAAGAAAAGGTTATGAGAGACATAGACAGAGATTACCTCTAGCTGGGGAAGAACAGGTCATGCCAGACTAACTTCTTTTCTTTTTTAAGAGAGTTAAAGACTGCTAGATTAGAAAGATGTTGTTAGATTTCAGCAAACTATTTGACAAAGTTCCCCCATGTTATCCTTGTAGACAAGATGGAGAGAGGGGGTCTAGACAACAGTACAGCTATATGGATTCAGAAATGGCCTAATGACAAACCCAACTTACTAATAAGCCAAGTTCATCTTTGAGAGAGGTCTCATACCCCAAGAGGTATGTCTTTGGTCTCTTAACTAGTCACTATTTTTATCCATGACACAGGTAAAGGTATGTATGGCCCAAATCTAACATAGCCAAATTTAATGGAGAGAATAGAATACCAGATCTAGAATTGTAAGGGACTTCAGAGGCCATCTAATCAAACCCCCTTATTTTACAGAGAAGGAAAATGAGGCCCATAGATGGGTACTGACTCAATCAAGGTCACACACAGGATCCTAGAACAAGAGTTGAAAGGGACCCTACAATCCATATAAACCATTTTACAGAGGAGGAAACTGAGGTCCAAGGAAGTGGAGGGACTTGGTCAGGGTCACTTCGTTGGTAAATGACAGAGCTTAGATTCAAAGTCAGATATCCCGATGCCAAATCTGACCTTCTTTCTTCTGCACCACTGGCCTCTTATGGGCATCAAAAGATCAACTTCACAAGTCCAATATATGAGAGATATAACTAGCCAATAAGTTCAATGAAAAAGATCTGTGAGTCTTAGTGAATTGCATGTGCAATGTGACTCAATAACTAGATATAGGTGTGGTATATTTGAAAAAGGACTGGACTTGGATAGATATATGGATTCAGAAATGGCCAAATGATCAACCCAACTCACTAATGAGCCAAGTTCATCTTCGAGGAAAGTCTGGGTTTGAATACTCCCTAGACATTTCCTAACACGTCTATTAAGGTTTCTGAGTCTGTTTTCTCAGCTGTGAAATGTAAATAACAATACCTATGGTGCCTAACTCAAAGAGCTGTTGTGGGATCTGGCGAAGTATGTACATAATGTGCTTTGGAAGCCACTGAAGTGCCATAGAAATGGCAGTTGGCATCATTAGCATTATTAACAATTTTCAAGCAATGTGGAGAAATGCAGTGTGACCAGGATAGTGAAGGAACTTGAGTTGATGCCATGTGAAGATTGGTTGAAGGAACTGAGAATGTCTAGCCTAGAGGAGACTCAAGAGGGACATGAGAATGGTCTATAAGCATTTGAAAGGTTCCTTGTAAAAGAGTTAGATCTGTTCATATTGGGAGATGGTGAGTTTCCCCTCATTGGAAGTCTTCAAACAAAGACAGAATGACTAGTCATGGTGTTTCTGTAGAAAGGAGTGTTGGTTGGGCTGCATGGCCTCTCAAGTCTTTTAATTCTGGGATTCTAGGACTTGTAACTCCCAATTTTTCTTCCTATGCTACCATCTGCCATTGATCCACATCTCCGATTTATTATTCCAAGTCATCTAACATTGGCAAATGTTAAAGACTGAATTACAGGGGCCTCTATCCCAGGAAATGCCTCCATTAGTATTTCCAAGATGTAACCTGCAGTGGAATTGACATCTGTACTACCATTCTCCCCCCCACACCCCAGCCCTTCTTAGTTTTCTGAGAAATAAGATCATGGATGGTGTGTTAGGTGCTAGAAAGACTTGTTCTTTTCTTTCTTTCTTTCTTTCTCTTGCCTACGCAAATGGACTACCTCCAGCAGTAGTGGGTTCCCCTTCACTGGTTGTTTTCAAGAAGCAAATGGTTGACCAGTTTTTAGGTATGGTTGTAAAAGGGATTTCTGTTCTGGTTACAGGTTGAACTAGATGGTACTTAAAGTACTTTCCTGCTCAGAGATTTTGCGGTTTCATGATTATTATTCACAAAGCCTTTAACTAGTCTCACATAATGAAACTAAGGAAACAACCTCATCTTGGCATTATGCCAGTAGGTGTTTGATTTAATTTTCTTATTGAAAAAAATCAAACCTTGCCTCTGGGAATTGGAAGAAATTGGTTTTTGGGTCCTAGGCCTCTTTGGTTTAGGGATGCGTGTGTGTGTGTGTGTGTGTGTGTGTTTTTCCAAAGCAGGGTCTTCCATGACAAAGATTTGTATGCTATGCAAACATGAAGGAATAGGCGTACCCAAACACAGTGGCGGTTGAGTCATACTATCAGTTAACATATAGTTCCTGGTACTAACACTTTCCATCTTCTCTGCTATCATTAGGTAAGCAATCCCAGGCCCCTTAGCACAAACTGACTCATGCTTATTACTAAAAGACATTTTGCCTGAGAAGAAATCTCCCACTGGATTCTGTTCTCCAAGCCAGAAAATAAGAATTCCCCAAGTGTGAAGGGATAGAAACTAACTTTTCCTTTCCCTACATATTTCCCTCCTTGGTGCTAAGTACCAGGACTGTCTCCTTCTCAGCCTCCCTCATCAATCCTTCCCCTTCCTGCTTCCAACCCCATCCTTCAAAAGTTGTCTGATGGCTAGTTTAGACAGTTTGGGGTGAGTCTGTGGGAAACACTTGGAAAAGTTTCACAATAAGATCACCATAGAGGAAACTGAGGCCCAGGGAGGGAACTAACTTTCCAATGATCACACACAAGACCTAGAATTGAGAGGACCTTGAGAGGCCACCTAGTCTAACTCCCTCATTTTACAGAGGAGGAAACAGAAGAGATGGAATAATTTTGCTAAAGGTCATGTAGGTAGTAAACATCAGAGAAAGAATGTGAATCCATGACATCTAACTACAGAGTTGATGTGTCATCCACTATACAACCAACCCTGCCTCTGTTAATCAGAATATTCATGGTATTGATTCAAAATAAAATATCGTATGAAGTCTATGAGCTAGGAAGATCCCCTTTTAACATCATATTTTTTGGATACCCTCAGTATTATTTGTGAATTTATTCTCCCCATATGAATCAAAACTTCCTGTTATTCACTATGTCTCAACTATGAGAAACAAGTTCAGGGGTTCTTGGAAGAGGGGTGGACCAAGAGTCATCTCAAAGGTGGCAATGGCTTGTCAGCAGGAAAACTAGAAAACAGCTATCACATTCAGAACTGACCATACCTTCGAAAGGTCACAGAATATAAAGTTCTTCTTCAGGACCAGTCAATCCACGGGATCCTAGATTTACAGCATGGAGGGACCTTAGCAATAGAATCCCTTGTTTTGCTTGCCAAGGTCACACAGGACCAGAGAACCTGACTGGGAGGGCCCCCAGATCCCTAGTTCCAACCTCACTCAAGTCACACTCTGGCCCTAAGTTTCCTCATCTGGAAGGTGTTTTAACTTGCATGGCCTATGAGGCTGCTTCTAGCTATAGAACTGTAATCCTATGTTTGACCTTGGGGAAATCTCTTCACCTCAGTGTGCCTCAGTTTCTTCATCTGTAAAATTAGGGGATTGGACTAGATGGTGTTTGAGATCTCTTCTAGTTCTTGATCAAAGTCCCCCTGGGGTTTAAGTGACTTGCCCAGTTTAGCCTTCCTACCATTGTCTGCCAGCATCTTCTCGTCCACCCCAAGTGGTCTGGCTCCTTTTTCATTCATCTCCTACACAGACAGAGGACATGAATGTGAGTTAACTATGTTGGGATGATCACCAAGAAAAACCCCAAAGGGGTGAGAAAGAGAGAGGTACTGGGAGAAGGAAGAAGGGAGAGGCAGAATGGGGAAAATTTTCTCACATAAAAGAGGAGCACAAGGAAGAACTTTTACAGTGAAGTTTGGGAAAATGGGGGGAGGTCAATCCTTGAACCTCACTCTTATCAGAATTGGTTCAAAGAGGGAAGAATACACACACACACACCCTCAGTTGTGTATAGAAATGTAACTTACCCAATAGGAAAACAGGAAAAGAAGGGGATAAGAGAAAGGGGATAGGGATAATAAAAGGGAGGACAGATTAAAGGAGGGCAGTGTTTAGAGGAGGGACAGGATAAAGAGAGAGAGAGAAGAAATGGAAGAAAATGTGATGGAGGGGAAAACAGTTAGTAATCAGAACTTTGAATTTGAATGGGATGAGCTCACTCATAAAATGGAAGCAGATAGCAGAATGGATTAGAAACCAGAATCATATAAATGTTGTTTACAAGAGACACACTTGAAACAGAAAAATATACACAGAGTTAAAATAAAGGACTGGAGAAGAATCTAAAATGCTTCAGCAGCTGAAGTAAAAAAGACAGAGGTAGCAATCATGATCTCAGACAAACAAAAGCAAAAATATACCTAATTAAAGGAGATAATCAGGGAGACTACATTTTGCTAAAAGGTACCATAGAAAATGATCTGTAGCAAGTCTCTCTAATAACTGCTTCATTTCTCAAATATATACTGAGTATAGAACTGAATCAAATAAAAAAAAAAATAAGAGCCATTCCCCAGTTGATAAATGGTCAAAGGTTATAAATAGGCAGTTTTCAGAAGAAGAAATCAAAGCTATCTAGAGTCACATAAAATGCTCTAACTCACTACTGATTAGAGCAAGGCAAATTAAAACAACTCTGAGGTACCATCTCACACCTATCAGAAATGACAAAATGCTAGAGGGGGTGAGGGGAAATAGGTTCGTTAATGAATTGTTGGTGGAGTAGTGAACTGTTCCACCCATTCTGGAGAGCAATTTGGAACTAGGCTCAAAGGGCTATAAAACTGCACACCTAGCAATACCACTACTAGGTCTGAATACCAAAGAGATCAAAGGAAAAGGACCAATATGTACAAAGATATTTATAATAACACTTTCCCATTGGCAAAGAATTGGGAATTGAGGGAATGTTCATCAAATAGAGAATGGCCGAACAAGTTGCTACATATGATTGTAATGAAGTACTATTGTGCTATGAGGAATGAAAAGAGGGGTGGCTTCAGAAAAACATGGTAAGACCTATATGAACTGATGCAAATTGAAGTAAGAAGAACCAGGGGATCATTATGTACAGTAACAGCAATATTATAATGATGATCAACTGTGAAAGATTTGACTACTCTGATCAATACAATGATCCAAGACAATTTCAAAGGACTCATGATGAAAAAAATGCTTTACACCTTCAGAGAGAGAGCTTTTGAACCCTGAGTGCAAATTGAAGTATAATTTTCTTTTTTTTTTTTTTATTTTTTTATTTTTTTAAAGCAATTGGGGTTAAGTAACTTGCTCAAGGTTACACGGCTAGTCATTATTTATGCGTGGGTGCTCATTTTCTGAGGCCGGATCTGATCTCGGGTCATCCAAACTCCGAGGTCGGCGCTCTTACTCACTGCGCCACCTAGCCGCCCCTTTAGGGCAATTGGGGTTAAGTAACTTGCCCAAGGTTACACGGCTAGGTTTTTTTGTTCGTATGGATTAAGTGTCAGAGGCCAGCTCCGAACTCAGGGCCTTCTGATTCCAGGGCCGGCGCTCCATTCACTGCGCCACCTAGCCGCCCCGTATAATTTTCACTTTCTTTCATTTTTTTTGCTTTTTTTTGAACCATGGCTAATATGGAAAAATGTTTTACGTGATTTCACATGTATAATTGATATAATGTTGCTTGCCCAGGGGAGGGGATGGGAGGAAGGGGGAGAATTTGGAACTTAAAATTTTAAAAGAAAAGAATCTTAAAAATAAATAAATAATAAAAATGTTCAAAATAAAAACTCAAACAAAAAAATGAATAACTGTTACCCCCTCTCCCCTTCCTTAGAACAAAGAATTTTGTTTAAAAAAATAGTTCAGTAAAATTAGTCAGTCAACAAGTATTTATTGCATGCTTACTATATTCAAAGCCCAATGCTAGGTTCTGGAACCAATACATCAAAAAAGTCTGATACTATCTACAGTTTTCCATATCCATGGTTTCCCACCTTTGCAAAGAAGAGAAGGAAATTACTTCTCCAGCTATATCTCTTCTTTGGGGCCAAGCTCCACCAAATAATGTCAAAAAAATCCCTTCTTTTGTCTTTAGCCTATAGCCCTTTGTAACTCAGCTCATTAGAAGCCTTGGTATTTCTTCTATAGCCTTTACAAGAGACTATGCTTTGGGATTAATGAATGGGATTAGTGAACGAACTGTTTACTGCCCTCTCTACCATCTTCTGTGAACGTCTTTTTCAAAGGCAACGCTAATATCATTATCTCATATACCCCAAGTTGGAGTCCTAGACCTGCCCCCACCCCCACCCTCCTTGCTACCTTTAGTTGCCTTTCCAGCTCAACCCATTCAAGAGCTTTTATTCCCAAGCCTGCTCTTGGGATTGTCCACACTTGCTGATCATTCTCTATTACCTGCTCTTGCTTCCATCTTCCATACTGATTTTCAAGAAAATACACACATATCAATGAATCACCAGTGTGTCTTTGAATGACAGTTTTACATTTGGAAAACAACTGGTTCCATTGAAATGGCTTTCAAAACCTCAGTGTTGTCCCTGACTCTTCCCTTTCTCACTCTAGCAAGAGACACCCTCAACCATCGCTCCATGTTGTCATTTCTACCTTTACAACATCTCTCTTCCCTTTTCCCTTCTTCCCACTCATGAAGCCACCACTCTACTTCAAGGCTTCATCATGTCTCACCTGAACTCTTACAATAGCTTCCTGTTTGCTCTTTCTGCCTCCAATCTTTCCTCTTTCTAATCCATCTTCCACACAGCTACTCCAAGGCTTTCCTAAAGTCCAGGTCTGCTCCTATCACTCCCTTGCTTCAGTGGCTCCCCAGGGCCCTTTGGCTAGAATTCCTACTGCCTAGCCTGGGATCTGTGGGCCTCCACACTTTGGCTCCTACCCAGATAGGCTTTACACCACTCCTCTTTGTTCATTTTCTATTCCAGCCAAACTGGCCCACTTCCCAAGCTCAACATGGTCAGTGGCACCTGGGCTGAAAGTCTGGGCTTTCCTGGACCTCCCTCACCACCACCGCCAGAGGCTGAGGTGCCTAATTAATCAATCAACATTTATGAAGCACCTACTATGTCCTAAATATGGTGCTAAATACCAGGATTACAAAGAAAGGCAAAAGACAGACTCTTCCTTCTGGATTCAAATCTATGTTCTCTTAGCTTCTGATGAATTCACTGATCTCTTGAAGGATTAAAAGAAGAATATGGAAGGATTTCATTTATTTTCCATGTCATTTTGGTTATGGGTAGCTCCAGATGATTCCCTATCCCATTATTTTACAAAGGAGGAAACCAAGGTTCACAGAGGGCAAGTGACTTGCCCAAGGTCATACAGATAGGAAGTGTCAGAGGTGGGTTTTGAATCCAGGTTCTCTGACTCCAGAACTGGTTTTCTCTCCTCTGTCCTACAAAGAAATTCAACCACCTTGTAAAATAAACTTCAGGTTTTTTTTTTTTTGCTTTTTGTAGGGCAATTGGGGTTGACTTGCCCAAAGTCACATGGCTAGTAAGTGTGTCAAGTGTCTGAGACCAAATTTGAATTCAGGTCCTCCTGACTTCAGTGCTGGTGCTCTATTCACTGTGCCACCTAGATGCCCAAACTGAAATATTTTTTTTTGTTTTTTGGAGGAGGGAAAGCAGGGCAATTGGGGTTAAGTGACTTGTCCAAGGTATCAAGTGGCTGAGGCTGGATTTGAACTCATGTCCTCCTGACTCCAGTGCCAGTGTTCTATTCACTGTGTCACCAAGCCACCCCTAAACTTCAGATTTTGATTGAAATATTCGAAGCTGCCACATTTGGCCTACCAACTTTCCCTCATTTTTTAGTCTTTCCAAGAAGAACTTTTGTGATTAAAACAACAACATATAGGTAGAAACGCCTGAGAAACTCTTACCAACACTTTAAGGTTTTCCGGTCCCACAAGGGTTTATTATTAACACACTAACAAATGTACCAACTATACACATACTGATGACAAAGTTTTCAGAGAAACCTAGACCTACTCTAGGAAAGGTCTGAACTGATAAAGAAAAAAAAATGAGTGCTTGGAGGCATATTGACTTGGTGATGCTGGAGAGATAAGAACAACAAAGGCCCACAGTGAGGAAAAAGAAAAGTCAAGTCAAGATTCAGCCCAGAGCAGGCAGCAGGCAGCAGCCAGCCCCTATTGCCAGACTCCCCTCCACCAAGATGGTTTTGAGGATGGTTCTCTTCATGGCAGGCTTTCTAGGTGAGTACGAGAAACTGCCCTAGCCCCAAGAACAATACTCTGGTGTGGATTAAAAGAGGGGTTGTATTAAGAGGCAGCATGGCCCTAGTGGCCTCAGGGCAGGCCTAGGAGTCAAGAAGCCCCAGGGATCAAGGGAGTCTTGCTTCAGGACCCTCTCAGTGGCCCACCAGCAACCATCTAAGACAAGAGTTCTTAACCTTTGGGGTATGTGGATCTATTTGGAGATCTCCCAAAACTTAGTGACCCCTTCTCAAAAGGGTGTTTTGAAATTCATAAAATAAAATACAAGCGATTACAATTATATTGATATATATGTATATCAATTGGTATATATTTATCTATATCTATATCTGTATCTATATCTATATCTATCTATCTATCTGTATGTATGTATGTATTTAAAGTTCACGGACTCTGAGTTAAGAACCTCTGCTCTAAGACTATGAATTGTCCATCTACGTTGGTGGACAGAGCCTCCTCACTGAGCCAATCAGGATTCCCCTCCCTGACATAGATAAACAAGGTAAATTATTCAATCAATAAATAAATACTTATCAAATGACTACTGTATGCCAGGTACTGTGCTAAGGCTGGGGATACCAAAAGAGGCAAAAGACAGTCCCTGCCCTCAAGGAGCTTATGATTTAATGGGAGAGACAATATTCAAACAATGAAGAGGGTTGGGGAAGACTTCCTACAAGGTGGGATTTTAGTTGGGACTCAAAGGGAGCCAGGGAAGTCAGTAGTTGGAGCAGAGGAGGGAGGCAGTTCCAGACATGAGGAACAGTCAGGGAGAATGCCCAGATTGGGAGGGATGGAGGGTCTTGTTTATGGAACAGCCAAGAGACCAGTGTCACTGGATTGAAGAATATGTGTAGGAGAGTAAGGTGTAAGAAGACTGGGAAGTTAGGAGAGTGCTGGGTTATGAAGGGCTTTGAATGCCAAACTACGCATATTGTCCTTGCTCCTAGAGGTAATGGGGAGCCACTGGAGTTTATTGAGTAGTAGGGATGATATGATTGGACCTGCACTTAAGGGAAATCACTTTCCATCACTTAAATGGATGGATTGGAGAGGGTAGAGACTTGAGGCAAGCAGCACACCAGCAGGCTATTGCAGTAATCAAGGCATGAGGTGATAATGGCATGCAATTGGGTGCGGTCAATGTCAGAGGAGAGAAGGGTGAAATTGGCAGTCATGATAATAGTTTGGATATGGGTGAGAAATAATGAAGAATTCTGGTAGGTTGTGAACCTGAGAGACTGGGAAGATGGTAGTGCCCTCTATAATAATAGGGGAGGGGGCTTAGGATTTAGGGGGAAAGATGAAGAGTTCTGTTTTGGACATATTGAGTTTAAGACTCAATTTGACATTCAATTTGATATCTGAAAGGTAGTTGGAGATGCAAGATTGGAGGTCAGCAGAGAGTTTGGGGCAGGATATGTAGATCTGAGAATCATAGGCATGGACATGGGAATTAAATCCGTGGGAACTGATGGAAGTAAAGGAGTGACCAAGTGAATAAGGAGGGAAAAGAGAAGAGGGCTCAAGGCAGATTAAAGGGCATGATCTGGATGAAGATCTAGGAGAGGAGACAGCAGAGTGGCCAGATAGGTAGGAGAAGAACTGGGGAGGGGGTCCCAGAAACCTAGTGAGAGGAGAGTATGATGGAGAAAGGGAGGTCCAGGAGAATGAGAATTGAGAAAAGACCTTTGGATTTGGCAACTAAGAGCCCAAGTGAAAGAATATTCTTTTCACTTGTCCTTATCCTTAAAAAAATAAGCTACTGGGTCTGAGCTCTCTGGTTATTCATTAAGTAGCTCTTTCAGTATCCAATATATAATAAGTTATAATGGAGAATTCTAAGGGTAAGGAGTCACAGCCAGATCATATTTCCAAGTAAACTAATGATTCCACACCATAGATCCTCATGGTCTCTAAACAAAGAAAATTCTTTTGTCATTTCTCAGCTGAAAATCACTGGCATAGTGCAAAGAAGGATGCATTTGTAGTCAGAGGTCCTAGATTTGAATCCCAGCCCTGCCGCTTACTATCTGTGTGACTTTAGCTAAGTCACTTCCCCTCTATGGGTGTCACTTTATTCCTCTGAAAAATGAGAAGATTAGATTCGATCAAATATGTCAAAACCTACAAGTGGCTTACAATGCTCCCAAGGGCAGCCTGAATCAGATTAAAATGTAATTGGGAAATATTTAACAAAATAAGTAAAAATACAAAATGAAGTCAATATAGGGCCTACAGCGATTCTTATGCACAGTTTAGTGGCTCCCATTTTTATGTGAGTTTAACAGCACTGTATCAGATGACCTGTGATGTCTCTTTTAGCTTTCAATCTATGATCCTATATAAGCCATGACTGAGTTGAACTCTGGGGGCTGCTAGGTGGTGCTGCAGTGGATAGAGAGCTAGGCCTGGAGCAGGAAGAGTCATCTTCCTGTGTTTAAATCTGGCCTCCTACTTACTAACTGTGTGACCCTAGGCAAGTCACTTCACCCTGTTTGCCCTGGTTTCCTTATCTGTAAAATGACCTGCAGAAGGAAATGGCAAACCACTCCAGTGTCTCTGCCAAGAAAACCTCAAATGGGCTCGTGGAGAGTGGGGCATGACTAAAAAATGACTGACCAACGAGTTGAACTCTAACTTCCCCTCATCTCCTTGGCTTCATTAAATAAGAGAATGCACGTGAATGTACTCTGTAGGTTGAAAGCAAGGCATCATGAGTAACTGGTGTCATTGCTCTTTCAGGCTCTGTCACCTCTGTGGAAGTGAGCACCCCAGTGAAGGTGGTGAATGTGACGGCCGGGATGGATGCTACTCTACTCTGCACATACGCCACTACTGCCACCACTACGAACTACCTCACCATTCAGTGGTCCTTCTACCACATCAAGAAATTTGATATAATATCTGTAAGGACCATATTCCTAGACTGGTACAGTTCAGTAGCTGTAGCTTAAAGCTTCTGCTTAGCGGGGTTGGTTTCTGTGAGAGTGAGAGACAGTGGTTGAATTAGAAAAATAAAGGCATGGGCATGATTTTAGTTTAAGAGTGTTATGTCAATTACTTGGCATTATACTTTCACTTGCAAATGATTTCACCTTTATTAGGACCCTGGTAACTATGTTAGGCTTATCATACAAAGAGATGAAGTAGTTGCTTGGTTGTATACCCACCCCATCAGTAAAATTTTTTTGAGTGAGCACTGGCAATAAATGCATACCTATCAATTAAATTCATGTACTATTGTACAACTCAATCTGTCTCACCCAAAACCACAAAGGGGGAACAAGTAAGCGCTATTAATCAGCAGTCAATGCCCCAAACTTGAGGTGATTGGAGGGGCAGGGCTTAGAGATGCTGGGCTGGGAGATAGAATTTTCCCAATGGCACCAGTGTAACTGCTATTCTGGGTGCCAGGTGATTAGTCTATAACAGTCTGAAGGGGTTGATAGTCAAGGGAGAGGAGTGTTGGGTCACAGTGGGTGAGGAGTAGATGTAGTTGTGTTGGAGACCAGCCCCATAGTTGACTACTATAGGGAAGGTGGGATAGGACCTATCTTCCCAGCCTCCCACTAATTGGTCACATACCTCGTAGGATCATCCCACGGTCCCCCTGAGATTATGTCATGGCCTCTCCAACTTTGGAGACCCCTGGTCTAAGCAATGTGTCTTTAGCTATGCTAAAATCTCTTTCAGTTTTTGGTCTTCCTCCTATGACTAAGTCATACAGTAATTTGACAAACATTTCTGTTTTGACAAACATTTATTTACTATGCATTGGCCTGGCTTCTAGGGAGGTACAAAGTTGAGGCAAGACCCAGACCCTGGTCTCATGGGACTCCCAGGCCAATAGAGGCAATGCCCCAAATAGTAGCCCATTCCCTCTCCACAGTCTGGGGGTAAAGGTGCCCAAGTTTAGGGCAATTCCCAAGATGGGGATCTAAGGAAAAGCTTCTCCTAGTCACACTGAAGGCTGGGACACCAGATCAACTCACCATTTCCACTTCTTTATTTGCAAGTCATCCATCAACAAATATTTGTGAAACCCCTCCCCTGGGCCTAGCACTGTGGTCAGGGTCTGGGGAGATAGAAAAACAAATATGGCCGCCAGGCTACCTGGAGTTTAGAATTGAGAAAGGCGAGATTTGTGTATAGTAGCCAGTGGGGAGCCACCTTTGGAATCCAGATTAACTGGATTCAAGTCCAACTTCTGATGTGCCCTAGTTGTGTGACCCCGGGCAAGTCATTTCTCTCCAGACAGCTAAGACTATAAATTGCAACCAGCATTGGTGTAAGGAGTTTCCCCACTGGGAGTGCCCTACCCCATGAAATCAGAGATTGAAAGAAAAAAAAGTTTTATACATGGGAAATGATTAGAGAACAATTCAATAATGAAGAAAAGAAGCTAGTTGAGGATAGTTCATTCTTTTCTCTTTTTTTTTTTACTCCCACTACAACCACTGTAGATCAGATCCTCATTGCTTCTCTCAGTCACTAGCCTCCTAACTAGTCTCTCGGCCTCTCTCCAATCCATCCTTCACATAGCTGCCAAAATAAGATTCCTGTGGCCCAGGTCTAACCATCTTACTACCTTGCTCAAACATCTTCTGTGGCTTCCTGTTGTCTCTAGCAAGAGTCCCCATATTGTTGGTTGGGATCTGCTGTACCTCTTGAGACATCATTACCTGGTAGATCCTCCACATAGCGCCCCATCCTGGTGATTTCAAAAGCATAAAGAGGCAAGATGATGTCTCAAAGCCACACAGACCTGCCTCAGAAGTATATTGGCTGGTCATGTCATGTGATCCTGAGCAAATCTCTTCTCCTTGAGGTTCTCCAGGCTGATCTCTAAGTTACAAAAAAAAGGTGCTGAGCTCAGTGGTAGAGAAAGATTCTTTAGCTGAGAAGGTCCCTATATCAATGGAAGCAAAGACTCAATTCCTAACCCCATCGTCTCACCCTCTCAGTCTGACCTTTTCTGCCAGGTATTCAGGGCCCTGAGCTATTTGATGCCAATCAACCTGACCCTGTTCTGCCCATCTCTCCTTAAACATTTCCAGTACAGGCCTTAACTCTGATTTTTGGCCCAGGAACTCATCTGCCACCTTGCCTACCCTGAAATGCGCCCCCATCACAGCCCCTGCAGGCCTGCATTTCTTAACTGACCAGCTCTCCCTTACTTCTCGCCTATATCTCTCCAGCCTTTGAAGCCCTCCTCAGGTTCCCTCAGGTCTGAATAGCTGGGCCCTTCTCTTATACAGGGCCACCCTGGCACCCTCATTGTCTATCCTGCCCATCTGGTCCTTGGCCTACCTGGCTACCTGCCCACCCTGCCTTGTAAGACTCAGATTTTTTTGTTGTTGCTTTTTTTTGGAGGGGAGAGGACAGGGCGATTGGAGTTAAGTGACTTGCCCAAACTCACACAGCTAGTAAGTGTTAAGTGTCTGAGTCTGGATTTGAACTCAGGTCCTCCTGACTTCAGGGCCGGTGCTCTACTCACTGTGCCACCTAGCTGCCCCTAAGACTCAGATTTTAATGGCTGCTCATTTTCTCAATTCCCCACCTTAACCTGAAACTCTGTATTTCTTTTATCTTTCCCACATCTCTGGGAATGGTACTAGGGGTCTTACACTGAGATTTGACAAACGATCAGTATGCTAAACTGTGTAAGTGCCATGAGAACATAAAGACAGTCCCCAGGTACTGAGGCATTTCCACAAAGGACCTACCTGATTTTCTGTACATATGAGATGTCCCAAAAGTCTCAGTGCAGCTTTGAACTAAGACTTTTGGGACACCTTCTAGAACATTCTACAGACTTAGATTTTTGTTTACACTGGGTTCCAGGTGGACCATTATGACTGAAGGATGGCTCAGCTAAATGTGAAAGAACCTGTGGGAGCTTGCATCTCAGACTGTAATCTTTTTTTTTTGAGAAGTTGGCAGTTTATTCATTAAAAAGAAAGAAGAGCCCTATTCTGTGAGGGAGATTTTTGGCTCCGTTTTTATTATTACCTTTTGTTTTCACATGGCCTCCACTTCCCACTTGTGTCTTTCCTACCTCTCCTCCCAGAAAGACACCCATTAGAACAAAGGATAAACTAGACAGCTATTCTTCTAGGAAGTGGTTGATTTCAAACTATTTCCTGGTGTGGAAAAAGCAAGTTCTCCTATAAATATAATCCCCTTGCAGCCAAAACCAGGGTTGAAGGTCTCATGAATCATTTCTATCATGTCAAAATGTAGTTTTATTGGGTTTCTCTATTTTGCAACTATCCAGCTCATGGAGGAGAGAGAGTGTGATGTAGTGAGTGGGCCGGGAGCTGGCAAGGCCTGGGTTCAGATCCCATCTCTGACACATACTAATTGTGTGATCCTAGGTAAGTCACTTAACCTCTTAGTGCCCCAGGCAACTCTCTAAGACTGTCAATGGCAGATCAGGTGCCAACCTGCATTTGGAGAGGGAGTTCCCTATATCAGTGAAATCCCCTGTCCAGTAACTATTCCTAGCCAGTTAATAACACTCCCTGTTACCCTAGTGCTGCCCCATACTCCCTAGAGGGATTAGTAATTTTATAATCTTATGATAATGAGAAGACAATAGAATTTCCCGGAACATGAGAGGGATAAGCTGTTTCTGAAATTATACCCCTTCTTCCCTTTCCCCCGCAAAAGGTCCAATTTTAACTCCAAAACACAATTTTATTTCCAAAAAGGGTTTGAGTCTTGACTTATCATAAATGTACAGAGTGGTCTACTCTGGTACTGAAAATATGGGCATTTCAGGGCGGCTAGGTGGAGCAGTGAGTAAGAGCGCCGGCCTTGGAGTTGGGATGACCTGAGATCGAATCCGGCCTCAGAAAATGAGCACCCACACACAAATAATGACTAGCCGTGTAGCCTTGAGCAAGTTACTTAACCCCAATTGCTTTAAAAAAAAAAGAAAATATGGGCATTTAGAGAAAGTAGTATTTGTATGTGGCCACCTTTGAACCTCCCCTTGCTTCATTCTGCCTTGAGCCCTGCATGGCTGCTAACCTGCTGGTCTCTGATCCTGGCTCTCCTCAAGGCTGCCATATTGCCCAGTACTGATCTCCACAGAGATGGAGAAGACACCTTAGCTCACAGAGAGACCAAAGGGCACAGTGGAAAGTCAATTCCCAATTGTGCCACTAATTATCTATGTGACCTTGGAAAGTCACATGCCTGTCTGAGCCTCAGTTTCCTCATCTGTAGAATTAGGGTTCTGGACTAGAAGGCCTCCAGCTCTGAATTTAGGATTCAAGGAGAAAGTACTGTATGTAGTTGGTAAAGCTAGACAAGTAGGATAGAATGGTAAATGAGAGAAGGAAAAAGCAATTGGAGAGGTTGTCAAGTTGTTGGAAAAAGGAAAAGAAGTCGGGCATTGCTATGAACTTTCCCTGGGAGTTCCATTTGGCTGTTTAAAAATCAGTCAATGAATTGACTCAGTCTTTATGTGGGCTGCCCTTAGAAGATTAAAGACACAAAACATAGCAAAGTATGACAATCATGACCCACTGATGAAAGAATAGGGCTCTGAATACTGGGGACCCCTTCAACAGTGCAATATCCTCCCCTACCTTGGGCATTTTGGTGAGGGGAAGAGATCCTTGCCCTAAGGAAGAGTCCTCCTCCCAACTGCTGTCCCCTAGGTCAAGGATCTTTTCCTTCCCCTTCCACCAGCCCCTAGATTCATACTGCATGGACCTTTGTCCCTTGGTTCAAAGGAATATGGCATGGGGCTTGCCAGTCTTTAGGAAGAGAAATCAGTTTTCATCTGTGATATCAGATTGCTAGAGATATAAAACCAACCTGTGATCTGAATTTGAGATGACTAGTCCATGGTTTGACTGTGAAGGAACTAGTGGCCATCTTTTTTTTGGAGGGGGGAAGACAAGGCAGTTGAGATTAAGTGACTTGCCCAAGGTCACACAGCTAGTAAGAGTCAAACGTCTGAGGCTGGATTTGATCTCAGGTCCTCCTAACTCCAGGGCCAATTCTTTATTTACTGTGCCTTGTGGGGGAAAATCTTGAGAGCTTGGCATTTTCTGACCTACTCCACCATCTTCCCAGAATCCTCTCCCACTATCATCTCTTCTCATTGCCTTCTATTCTTTCATTTGTTTGGATCTGTTTAACAGCATCTTGATTTCTCATGAAGTTACTAGCTTACATTTGCTCCAGTCTAATTCTGAAGGAATGATTCTCCTCAGTGAGCTTTTGAGATTCTTTTTCCATCTGGCAAATTCGGCTTTTTAAGGCATTCTTCTCCTCATTGCCTTTCTGAGCCTCTTTTGCCATTTGAGTTAGTCTATTTTTTAAGGTGTTATTTTCCTCAGTCAGGCTGTTGACTGTCATTTCATACTTTTCTTGCATCTTTTTCATTTCTCTTCCCAAATTTTCCCCCACTTCTCTTATCTGCTTCTTAAGGTCCTCTATGGCCTGTAGCCAGCTTGTATTTTCATTTGGGGCTTTTGGTGCAGGAGTTCTGACCTCACAGTCCTCCTCCTGTTCCATGCTTTGATCCTCTTTGCCCCCAAAATAGGAGTCTAAAGTTGTATTTTTCTGTTTATTTTGTTTCCTTTGCCTAGGCATATTGCCACTTAATTACTTGATTTTTGGGCTTGTTGCCACAGTAGGAGTCTACCACCAGACAGGAGAGCTTCCATCCCAAATATGGGGTCTTCACAGCTTCCGCAGGTTGGGTGGCCTCTGTAAAGCCTCCACCTACTCTGGCAAATTGGATACCCACCCCAGGCCTCCCCACAAGACCACAATCCAGATCCAAGCAGGTTAAAGCAAGAGCAATTAACCCCCAGACTGATTGCTGGATCTCTCTACAGTTCATAGACCAGGAGCTGGAGCTGCCACTGACAGTGCAAAATGGCCTCTGTGCCACGTTTTCTCAGCAGCTTTTTGTCCCCAGGGGAGGAAGCCGACACATTCCCTAAATACTGGTCCCAAAGTCCATAGGACACTAACCTCTCACTTTGTCCTAGGTATATCTATGCTGATAATTCTGGAATCGCCGCAGCTGCTGGTGTTCTGGGGTCCCTCCAGCCAGCTGCTGGCCCTGACGCCCTGGGGCTAAAACCACGGCTCACGCAGGCCTGGGCTCGGCTCCCAGAGTGCTGTGCTGTAGGTTCCCTGCGCGCTGTGCTGCCCGCTCTCAGAGCGCTGCACTGGCTGCTCCCTGCAGGGCTGCTGGGCTGTCTTCAGCAGGAGGTTAGCTTCTCTGTGCCGTTCTGTGGGTGCTGGGGCTCCAGAAGTTGTTCAGAGTCCCCTTTTACATTGTTTGGAGGTGGTGTGGGGCAGAGCACCTTGGAAGTGCTGTTTCTACTCCACCATATTGGCTCCGCCCCTCCACTATCATCTCTTCTAAGATAAAGAGCCTGACTGTGACCTCTTGGTTAGCAAGAATATGATTTGCTTGAGGCCAATGAGCTATCTCATTGAAGATGAATCATAGCAAAATGACCTTGCATTTGTGCTAACTAGTTTTCAAAGCAGTTTGCTCTCTTTGATTTCAATTCGGTCTTCAAGCAGAATGCTTTTTGAGTGGTATCATTGGCAGTTCAGGACTCCACAGTATTTCTCTCTAGGCCTGGGAAGTTTCTGGACTAGGGATCCTTTCCCTTCCTGCTCTACTATGAAGTCAACTCCTAGGTTCATGGGATCTTAGATATATACCTAGAAGGACACTTAAGGTGCTATTGAGTTTTAACTGTCATATTACAGATAGAGAAACTGAGGCTGAGAGAGGTTGTGTTCACACAACTTGTAAGTGTCTGGGGTGCTATTTGAACTCGGTTCTTCCTAAGTCCAAGTCTAGTATTCCGACACTTACCTTTCTAGTTCAACCACCTCCAAGGACCTTGCAGGTCACTGGAGATGTTAGCCAATAAAGGGATGAGTAAACCCATGAGCTCACCACCTGGAATGATCACCAAGTCAAGAAATATCTGTGTTGTTGTTACCAGGTAATGTCATTAGTTAAAAGACCATTTAACAGATAACAAATTTATTTCTTGCTTGGAACAATTCAAAATTCTATATTGTGGGTCATCTGTTTGTGCTCAAGGTGAGAGAGAGAATACAGATGTATTATAGGAATAAGGCATATAAAGATAATGGTTAGTCTAGAGAAGATTCAGAGAGGACATGAGAGCTATATTCAAGTAGTTGAAAGGCTGTCGTGAAGGATTAGGTTTGCTCCATTTGGCCCCAGAGGATGACCCAGGAGCAGTGGGCAAAAGTTATTGGAAGGTAGATTTAGATTTTGTATAAACAAAAAAAGGTTAATGATTGGAGCTGTCTGATAGGAGCATGGATTGCTTGGGGGAGCTAACCAAGGCCACCTCATTGGAGGTCTTCAGATGGAAGCTAGATCACCATTTGTCCCAGCTATCATAGAGGGGATTTGTGGCTTGAGTCTGGTTGGACTAGAACTTCTCTGGAATTCAGAAGACTCTTAGGAATGTATTGACTAGCTCATTTGCTGGGATGGCTAGGTTGCGCAGTGAATAGAGCACTGGCCTTGGAGTCAGAAGGACCTGAGTTTAAATTTGACCTCAGACACTTAACACAAAACTAGCTGTGTGACCTTGGGCAAGTCATTTAACCCCAATAACCCTACCTTCCCCTCTCCAAAAAGCAAAAGGAAAAATCTTTTAAAAATGCACTTAACTCTTTGTCAAATGGCAATTCTCAGTGCCAGCGTATACAGGTGTGGGGTTGGGAGTAGAGGGTGAAAATGGCATCTCCATATATAGTGGCAACTGTGGGTCCCAAATGAGAGTCACCATGGAAGGTGCCATTTTGAAGTGACTGCATGAAGGGGCTTCTGGGTTTGTGTGGCAATATCCATTGAGCATTCAACTCTCCGACTGGCCCATTTCTGCCCAAATGCAGCACTACCCATGCCTCAGTATTCAGAGTATGGAGGAAAAGGCAATCAGTCAGTGTCTAAAAGTGGTGCATATGAGAGATGGTCAGGGAAGATGTAGCTGCACTTCTCAGGTAAGACAAAACAATTGCCTGCACCCCAAAGTCCCTTACTTCATTGTTGAGGAAGGGAGTAGAAGAATCCTGTACATCTCTCTCCAGGCAGGAATTCCCTGCCTAGACTGGGAAGTATCTCTCATTGGCCCCCACCCTTTGCCCTCCTGCCTTGCTCCCTACTCTCATTCAGTGCCCCACCCCCACAGAGCACCCAGTGGCTTCATGCCACCCCCTAGTGGCCCAGGGACCATTCCTGTAGTTTCCTAGCTGGACTGCTTCCCATCAAAACGTACTTCCCTTGTGGCCTCTCTGCTCAGGGTCCTGATCTCTATTGGGTGACAGTGGAGTGATGTGTCACACGAATTCCTGCTGTGCTGCTGGGCAATAGCAGTGTTCAGTCAGGTGTTATAGCTCCATCCTGCTCTTGCCAGCCTTGCTGCTGTCAATAAACTCTGTGCTTCCAACATTCTGCATAATAGGGCTGTCTTCCAACATCCCCTCCTCTGAGCCTTGATTGGCCCATGGTATGGGGCAGATTTGAGCAGCCTGTCCTAAGAGACAACACCTGCGATTTTAACCAACTATTTCCCCTCTACAGAGTAGGAGGAAGGGAGAGAATAAAAGTAATAAATAATAGCATTTATATAGAGATTTAAAATTTGCAAAATGCTTTACAAATATCATGTCGTTTTATCCCCACAACCTTGTTGAGGTAGATGTTATTATTATCCCTATTTTATAGATGAGGGATTTGAGGCTGGGAGAAATTAAGGAACATTCCTGGGTCACACAGCTAATAAGTACCTGGGTCAGGATTGAAACTCTTAAATTGATGAGGTATAATGCTCTAACATTGATTGCTATACAAATGAGTCTGCCTTCTGAGAGAATGTGTCTCCTCTAATTGTAAATATTATCTTTTTTGGGGAGGCAGTTGGGGTTAAGTGACTTGCCCAGGGTCACACAGCTCATAAATGTCTAAGGCCAATTTGAACTCAGGTCCTGTGCCACCTAGCTGACCCAAATTGCAAGTATTCAAAGGCTGGATAACCCCTTATTGGGAGAGCATTGGAGAGAGAATTCAGGAATCAGAAAAGGGGTTGGAATAGATGAACCCTGTGGTTCTTTATAACTGTTAAGCCTCTGTGATCCTATGACACATGGAGGATTGTTTGTCCCTTCCAAAATGGACCCAGACTATTGGACTTCAATTATTCTTGTGTCGGCTTAATAGTTCCACCAGCTCCTCCTTTGCTTCTATCTATCATATCTTATTATTGTCAATGTATCTGCTTCTGGTAGTCTTTCTGCCTCCCCCCATTCTGATTTGTTGTAATGATAGAACATGAGCTCTTTGAGAGACCTTGGTGAATTTTTGCTTTTGTATCACCAGCATCTAGCACATATTTTGCACCAGATTGATATTAAATTTGAACTGTTCGATTGTGGGGTTGGAAAGTGGATAACCATCTTTGTTATAACTGTGTGTAAAATAAGGTCAATAGACCCTGAGCACCTTTCCTACACAGTAACATGCCTGGGTTTATGACAACTGCTTTCGTTTCTCAGAGCCTTTCCTCAATTACTACCAGTTTCCCAGTGTTCCTCCCTCCTAGCAGAAGTTGTTGGCAGTCTGACACCTTGAGTAAATGGACTGTAATGTTCTTACCCAAGTCTGTGACCAATATACCTGTCAGATGATTTGGCATGGCTGAACAGAAGGATATGTCACAACCCAAGGGAATAAAGGATATAACAAATCCTTTCTATTCTTCCCCAAGGCAATCTCCCTTTCTCCATCTGGGGCCAGATCTAATTGGGGGCATTTAGACTTTCCATCCTTTTGAAATAAAAATTTAAACATTCCCTGGGAATTCTCATTATAACTCAATATGGGGTCACCCAGCTTATGCTTGCAGATCTCGAAGCAGCTCATTCTACTCTGAGACAGATCTAATTACAGTTATCCCTTCCACATCACAACTTTCCCCATTGTGATTTTTATATAACATGGGTGGGCATAAGAAATAAAATGAGAATTTTGGAGGAATTTTGCGGAAGCTGCAGACAAAACACAAAGGCCAGCAGATGATACAGAAAAAGTTAAGAAACTCAGAAATGCATAAAATATATGTATAGTATTATATAATATCAACATATTTTATCTTTTAATACCACAATAATTCAGACTTCTCTGGTAGAAAGGGAGGGCCAACAAATTTATGGGGATTTTCCAGATCACAGAGGTGCCATGCCCTGTCCCTAACCCCCAAGATGTGGAAGAGATAGCTGTATTAGGAAGGTTTTTTTGTGACATCAAGGCTGAATTTACCTCTTTGAAATTTTTACCCCTTGCTCCTGCCCCCTGGGGCCAAATAGAATGAGACTGATCTTTCCTGTGTCTTCTCTTTTTCTAAGGCTAAACATGCCCAGTTCCTACAACTGAGCCTCATATAGCATGGACTCAAAGCCCTTTCCCATCCTAATTGCTTTCCTCTAGACTTACTCCAACTTACCAAAGTCCTTTAGATGTGGTGTGCACAGTGGACCATAGTCCTCCAGAATACTGATGGACTATCAGCCCCTGAGAATCACAGTAGTTTTCTCCATCACCACATTATATTGCTTATCCTTTTCAGAGTAACGGGGAATTTTGTTCACTCATTTTCAGTCATGTCCTACTCTTTGTGACCCCATTTGGAATTTTCTTGACAAAAAACTGAATTGGTTGACATTTCCTCCTCCAGCTCTTTTCACAGATGAGGAAACTAAAGCAAACAGGGTGAAGTGGCTTGCCTAGGGTCACTCAGTTACGAAGTATCTGAGGTCTGATTCAAACTTGGGTCTTCCTGACTTCCAGCCCAGCAATCTATCCACTGCAGCTCCACCTAGCTGTCCCAAGGGGAACTATGGGTGGGGAATAATACATATGGTATCAGACTAGGTTCATATATTTACTAGTTTTGCTGGAATGATTCCCCCCTCTCTCTTATTTATTCTTTTACACACATTATACCTCTTTGGAGGAGGGAGTGGAGAGGAATACATTTCAATCACTCAATCGACACACATTTATTAAGCATTTACTATGTGCCAAGCACTGGTGGAGGTACAAACACAAAAATAAAGTTTCTGCCCACAAGAAGCTTACATTCTAATGGGAGAGACAACATGATGATGATGATGATAAATAATAACTAACATTTCCATAACCCTTTATGGTTTACAAAACATTTTACAAATATCTCATTTTATCCTCACAACAACCCTGGGAAATAGGTGCTGTTATTATCCTCATTTCATAGATGAGGAAACTGAGGCAGAAAATGTGATGTAAGTGATTTTCCCAGGGCTCACACAGCTAGTATCTGAGTCCATTTATTAAAAAATATAATCATATAAACTATAAACATAAAAGTATATAGTGTAACTATAATCATATAAACTTGGTAATTGTATGTCTCACATTATCATCAACATAGACAACATTTAAACAAGCAAAATGAAGAAATTAAAGCGTATTCCAAAGCATAAACTGGAAGGAATTTTAATTTATTCTTAAAGGAGCCTCCATGTTACCTTTAACAAAATAACAATCACATGTGTTTCCCTTTCCTGTGTCTTTGTCTTCCTCCAGACTACATCTGATTTTGCTGATATATTACTTCACTGGAGTCTAGGCAGTGTGTAGATTGGTTTGGGGAAAGGAATGTTCTACTTTCTTCTCTCTGAAGCATTTCAAATTAATCTGCCCAATTTCTTTGTAGGCATCATGCTGGTCATTTCTTATAATGCAACAATATTCCAGTGTGTTCACATAACCCTGACTTATTTAGTCTTTGGACAGAAGGGCTGTTTCCAGTTTTTTGCTTTTACAAACAAAGCCACTGGGAATATTTGTGCACAGATGGGGCTTTTCTTCTTGCCAATAACATCCTTAGTGTAAGGGGCCTCTCCAGATCCCCGGCAGGTGGTTGAGGAATGGGCTCTGCAGTGCCCAGAGGTTTTGAATGGAAGCAGGCTTGAAATTTTGAGAGGAAACTGCAGCTGGGAAACCTGGGAGCTGGGGCCAGAGAGGAGAGATGGTGAGAAATTACAGGGAAAGAGAGGAAAATGGAACCAAGAGGCTTTCCTTAGTCTGGTTCTCGAGTCTGCCTCTACTTCCCAGAGGCATTTCCTTCCTGCTCTGTCCAGGCAGCTGGGGCTTCAACATTTTTGACCCTGTGGTGCCAAGATTGAGAGGGCAGTGACCCCAAAAACTAGTTTGTGGCTGTCTGTCTAACACCCTGCTGAAAATAAATGAGAGCTGAGAAAAGAGACTGCAGGAGAAATCACTGGGGAGTTGGAGAGATGGACTGGAGTTATGTGAATAGCACTATCCAGCAGGGCAGAGACCAAAATGGAGGTGATAGGAAGGAGCCATTAACAAGACAATAACCTTTTTAACCGACCAGAGTGAGAGTGAAACAGATGTGCCCCTTCCCCCTGGGCTGAGGAGACTGAGCTTTTAACCAGGAGTTGATTAGCTTTCTCAGGAGATTTGTGGGAGGCAACCATTTGGGGAGGAGGGTGGAGAGTGGCTGCCAGGAATGCCCCCTCCTTCATTAGCCTTGCCTTTCATTTAAGTAAATGTCCTTTTGCCTTATTACAATGCCATGTGTTAAAGTCTGCACAGTTGGAGATTTAGAAGCAAATAAGAGCTGGTGAATAGTAGATCTGAGTAGGAGGATTCTAGGAAACCTAATAAGGTTTTTAGAATATATTGTCCTAATAGTGGGGTCAAAGTGTACAAACAGTTGAACAGCTCTTATTTCATGCCAGACTGCTTTCCAAAAAGCTTACACCAGGGGCAGCTAGATGGCACTGCAGTGGATAGAGCACCAGTCCTGGAGTGGGGAGAACCTGAGTTCAAATCCAACCTCAGAAACTTGACACTTAATGGCTGTATGAGTTTGGGCAACTCACTTAAACCCATTGCCTCACCGCCCCTCCCCACCACCCAAATTACAATACTAAACATATCCACCAAAAATGTAATGGCGTGTTTGTTTTTCCACAGTCTGGCCAACATGGAAGTTTATTGATTTTTTCTATCTTTGTCAACCTGACCCCAAAATTGTTTTATTTTTCATTTCTCTGATTATTAGTGAGTTTTTGGGTTATTGACAAATTGTTTTTCTTCACAAACTCCCTGTTTATGTCCTTTGTTTATATATAAGGAAGAGTCATTACTGAAACATCTCTGTTCATTGTTTACACATTTTGGATGTTGGGTTTTTATCAGAAGCAGTTACTCTGGAGATTTGTTCCTAATTTGTTTCTTTCTTTTTTATGTTGGAGACATTGATTTGTTGTTGTTGCAGAAATCCTTTTATTATATATTCAAATCCATCTGGTTTGCCTCCTTGATTTTTTTCCATTTGTTTAATTGAGAAGAATTTTCTTCCTCTCCACTATTGAGCTTTCTTTCTAATGTTCTTATGGGGTGTTTAAAAAACATATTTATATCATTGTATCACTTGGAATTTATTGGTTTTGTTGTTGTTGTTGTTGCAGGCTTTATTGTATAATGCCTTTCTTCCCCACTGTTTTGTAATTTTGGATTTAACAAACAATATTGTTTCCCTTTCATTCTCATCCTGTTCCACTGATTTATTTTCCTGGGTTTTTTAAAATCCAGAACAAGATATTTTGTCAATTACCATTTTATAGTATAATCTATCAATTGTATGAACCTCTCTGGAGGATATTGGGCCATAGGGAACTTGCAATATGTTTACATTTGTTGAGAGACTACCATGTGTTAGGTGTCCTACAAGTCAGAGCACACCAGTGCTTTTTCTCACATTTTGGGGACTAGAAAGGGCATCAGTCTGTATCTAAGTGAAAAATGAACTTTCTATAGATGCTGTCTGTGCAGTATGCAAAGCTCCCAGGGTTCTTAGACTGGTGCCCTCTGCTGGGGCATCTCAGCAGACAATGACTTTGAGGTTGCCACTGACATTTAAGATGCTGATTACAAAACCCAAGGAGTGAATGGGATTTTTGCTTCTATCAGGACTTGATCAGAATTTCTGTGTGTTTTCAAGGAAGCCTAGACTAAAGAGTTTGTGGGGAGGAAGAAGAATGGGAACTTAGCCCCAGTGTAGTAAATGATAAAAACCAGGATCAAAAAAGATCTTGTGCTAAACTTTGGGACTGAATCTCATAAAGCAGCTAGGTGGTATGTGGATATAATGCATGACCTGGAGTCAAGAAGACCTGAGTCAAAATTAGCTGCAGATGCTTACTAAGCTGATGTACTTACTGCAGAGAGGTTTGTCCTGGTATGAATGTGGATCCCCCAATTGACATGCTGTGATTTGGAATGCCCAAGGTTTCTTTTTATACACCTGCCTCTTATTTCTCTGTTGTCTCAGATTTATTATTCTGCAGATGGACAACCATCTAGCATTGGACAGTATAAGGACCGGATTACAGGGGCCTCCACGCCAGGAAATGCCTCCATCACCATCTCCAACATGCAACCTTCAGACAGTGGAGTTTATATCTGCGATGTCAACAACCCACCTGATTTTCAGGGAAATAACCAGGGATTTGTTGTGACCAATGTGTTAGGTACCACAAAGATTTCCTCTGTATTTTTGTTTCAAGGGGTGCAATCTTGGGTTGGAGGGACATTGTGAGGGAGGAGGAGTACATAGCCAAGGGCTGTAAGCTTGAATGCCAACATATATTTCCTTTTTCTGCCTGTTTTCTCTTCTGTGACAAAGGGAACCACTACCAATATAGCCCCAGGAGATAGTGTAGCTCCCAGGGAGTCAAGCCAACAAGCATTTATTAAGCACTACTATGTGCCAGGCTCTGTGTTAAGTATTGGGGATACAAAGAAAGGCAATACCAATCCCTGCCCTCAAGGAGCTTGTGATTTAATTGAGAGAGACAATAAGCAAACAAATATTACAAATGAGATATGAAAAAGATAAATTGGACATTGTTTCAGGGAGTCCCTAAGGAAACCTGGCTGTGGGGAAGCACCTTGGACTAGGAGATTGGAGACTTCTAACTTGCCATGTGATAGTGGGCCAGTCTCTTGTTGATAGAGTCAAAACTGAGCTTAATGATATATTAATTGATATAGCATTGTATATTATTTATTATATTATATATTAATAGTAATTATATATTAATTAAATTGATATTAAAATTAAAATAATAGTAATTATATTAATATATTAGTTAATATATTAATGTAATAAATTAATTAAAAGCCTGAGCTTTCCCAAATTCCCCTCCAAATACCTTTAAATAATGCCTGAAAACAAATTCTGGGGCAGCAGAACCCACAAAAGGATGAGATGAAACAATTTTTTAGCTCGAGACAATATAGAAAGTTGGCAGGAAGGGTCTGTTGCACTGGGTGAGAGTGGAGCACAGTCTAGTACAGGTTACACCAATGTAGACCTGGCCCCAGCAAACCAAGAGCAGGCCTTTGGAATGACTGAATCAGCAGCAGTGGAGGTTGCTTTTAGAGCTCTTAGCCAACAGACAATATGGGGGTCGAATATCTGGTCAGAAGGAGATTACAGAGGTCCCTTTGCTGGCACTGAGGGCAGGATTCTGTTGCATTATGCATACTTGGATCTAGGTCACAGTCCTGGGTGGCAGTCCCAGAGCAAGGAAAAGCACTAGCATGCCATAGGTTGTAGCCACAGGGGAGCAAGCCACTGGTCATAGTTCCAGGGCAAAAAAGGGTGCTTGTCATTACTCACAGACCAGAGCACAGGCCAGGAGAGCAAATACACCTCTCCTTAGATCATAGATCAAGCAGAGCCCCAATTTAGCATTGAGTTAAAAGTCAAGAAATGGGCTAGGAAAGTGAGCAAACAACAGAAAAATATTCTGACTATAGAAAGTTACTGTGGTGACAAAGAAGATCGAAATACACACTTAGAAGAAGACAACAAAGTCAAAACTGCTACATCCAAAGCCTCAAAGAAAAAATTATGAATTGGCCTCAGGCCATGGAAGAACTCAAAAAGGGTGAGAGTATAAGCCAGGGTAATGGCCATGTTGAGGAAACAGGCTAGAGGTGACTTGGCAAGTGATTGTGTGTAAGGACTGACAGAAGAGAGAAGAGAGGGAATACGCATTTATATTGTGCCTACTATGTACTAAGCACTCTACTAAATGCTTTGATGGAGAGAGAAGAGTCATAGATGACCCTGAGCCTAGTTGACTGGAAGGAAAATGATATCCTTGTGCCCTCAATGTGAACAGGCAAGTGTGGAGGAGGTTAAGGGCTTGAAAAACAAGAGACTTGTTTTAGGGTATATTGAAGCAGAGATGCCAATGAGATCCCAGGTAGAAATGTCCAGAAAGCATTTGGTGCTGAATGACTGGAGGTCAGGAAGGAGTCATCTGAACAGACATGATCATTGAACCCATGGGAACTGATGAGATTGTTGAGAAAAATTATATAAAGAGAAGAACCCAAGAGAATGCCTAAGGAACCTTGAAACCTCTGCCATCCCATTGGTCCACCCAAGGAAAGAGTGAGAAATCCCCCAGATAGAAAGATCCTTGTCCTGAGAGTCATGAGATGGAGGTTCTAGCTCTAGGCCATCCTACTGCCCAGGAAGGACCCCATATTCTTCTCCTTAGAATCAGAAGACTTAAGAATGGGCCTGTACAACCTGCAGCCCACCAAAGGATTTCAGGTAGCCCGGTGAGAAATGTAGAGGAAAACAGGCCACTTACAGCCAGTGGGCAGCAGGTTTGCAAGCCTGCACTAGAACTAGAAGATTAAGAATATGAGGCCAAGAGAGGTAAAGTGATTTGCTTAAGGTCACGCAGGCAGAATTTTTGAACTTATGTTCCCTGACTCCAAGTTTGGTGTTCTCTCCTGTAGTCGCCTTCCCCTTCCCTTGAGGTTCCAGGTACCTCCTTATCTGGGTAAATTAGAGCTGTTCCAAGGGAGGGGCTGATGAGGTACTATTTTTTTCCTGCTCCACACCATGCCATCAGGTAAGGAGAAGGCACGATTTGATATTCTTGCCCTCAGGAGCAAAATTAGGTATTTACAGTGCTGATGGAACCCATCTCTCAGAAAAAAGAACTCTAGAATGACATGGACCTGGCTAGGTTCAATCTTAGAGGGCGGATTAGTAATTTAATGATATTATCTGATCTTTATAGCCCATGCCCCTACCTGCCAAAAATCTCCCAAAGCACTTAGCATAGTGCCCAGCACATAATAAATGCTTGTTCCCTTTCCTCCCTCATTCTGGGAACAGCAGAACCTGATACTTTATAACTCTCATCTAAGCATCCTTAATTCCCTTGCAAGCATTAAGTTAGCAATTTGTAGCCAGGTGGGGCAGTGGATAGAGTGCTGAGCCTGGGCCTAGAATGCAAATCCCATCTCAGATACTAGCTAGGCAAGTCACTTCACCCTGTTTGCCTCAGTTTCCTCATCTGTCAAATGAGCTGGACAAGGGAATGGCAAACCACTCCAGTATCTCTGCCAAGAAAGAGTCACAACAAAACTGAAACTGACTCAACAAGAAAGAACATATATAGCAAGTTTGTTACTTGTAAGAAGAAGACAGAAAGACCTGGGCCAGTATGTCTTTGGGCTAGTCATTTCTAGCTATATTACAGGCTATAGTCCTGCATAGTTGTCAAGATTTTCTGACTTTTCCTTCTCAGCTAGAAGTCCTTTCTCATTTCACTTCTAACCTCTTTGGGGTGACTTGCTTCTATTCATCTCTTCCCTGGCTCAGAGCTCAGGTCAACCCCTTCCACTGTTTTATTTGGAGGCTGGGAAAAACCCGCCCTTAGTCTTTTCCACTGGTCTTTCCAATTCCTCTCACTCCCTCTGGGCTCCAACCCACGCACATCCACCATACTAGCCCCAGGTCTTATAAATTACCCTGAGGCTTGGTTTGGCCTCTGGCTAGAACACTGGAGGAAGACTGGGGAAGAGGGAAGGGAGAGTTGGCAGGCACTATTTGTAGTCCTGCTCCAACAGGATGAGGGAAGCCCTGTTGATCAGGGTCTAGGAGAGGCAAATGTGGTTTAAGAAAACATGGACTGGCTTTGGAGCAGGAGACTTGTGTTCAAATCTCACCTCATACTATGAATTGCGTGACCACTGCCAAGAGACTTCAACTCTCAGAATTTCATCTGTAACATTAAAAGGATATGCCACATGAGGTTTTCGTGTAGAAAGTGTTTTGCAAATTTTAAAGCCTTATAGGTAGTCAGTGAACAAGCATTTATTAATGGATTACTATATACCACTTACTTAGTTGTTTTTAAGTCGTGTCAGACTCTTTGTGACCCCATTTGGGATTTTCTTAGTAAAGATACTGGAGTGGCTTGCCATTTCCTTATCCAATTCATTTTACAGATGAGGAAACTGAAACAAATAGGGTGAAGTGACTTACCCAGGGTCACACAGCTAGTAAATATCTGAGGCCAGATTTGAACTCACATCTTTCTGACTCTAGGCCTGGCATTCTATCTACTGCAGTGCCACCTAGCTCCCTATGTGCCAGGCACTGTGCTAAACTCTGGGAACATGAAGCAAAAAGAAAGCCATGCTTGTCCTCAAGAAATCTATATTCTTCTTTTTTTTTTTTTTGGAGGGCAATTGGGGTTAAGTAACTTGCCCAAGGTCACACGGCTAGGTTTTTGTTTGTGTGTGCGTTAAGTGTCTGAGGCCGGATCCGAACTCAGGTCCTTCTGACTCCAGGGCCGACGCTCTACTCACTGCGCCACCTAGCCACCCAAGAAGTCTATATTCTAATGGGGAAATCAACATATAAAAGGAAATGGGAATAATTTTTGACCTGTCAGTCCTCTCAGGATGAGGCAAAATGATGTGATACAGAGGTTTCAAACTCAAAGCTGGCATCCAGATTCAAGTGTTATTGGAAAACATTTAACAAAATAAGTAAAATACAATACAACTTGTTAATTTGTGTTTTTCTAAGTAAATATGCAGCCTGCAGGGTTCTGCTTCGATTTAATTTCAACACGATCAGTGATGGATAGGAAGCCTAGTCCAGAGTCACAAAGACCTGGGTTCAAGTCTGACTCTAATATGAAATAGCTTTTTAAGAGTTTTTAATCTTTCTGTGTCATATGCCCCTTGGTAGACTGGTGCCTATTGACCACTTCTCAGAAAATATTTTTAAATGCATAAAATAAAGTACAAAGGATTGCAATGGAAAGCAATTATATTGAAATACAAGAATTCTCCTACTGTGGGTTAAGAACCTCTGCTCCAAAACCTTGCATAAGAAGTGTTAATTTGCTTTGATAGATAGTATTTCCTCACTGGGAGTTCACTTCGCAGTCAAAGTCATAGGATCAATTTACTATCCAAAATTCCCCTCTTGAAGGGAGGGGAAGGAGGAGAGGATTTTGTTTTTTAACTGGGGATTCTTAGAGACTCAGGGACTATCTGTAGACAGCTAGGTAGCACAGTGAATAGAGAGTACTAGGCTTAGAATCAAGAAGACTCATCTTCCTGAATTTAAATCTGGCCTCACACTAGTCGTGTGATCCTGGGCAACTCATTTCACCCTGTTTGCCTCCGTTTCCTCATCTGTAAAATGAGCTGGAGAAAGAAATGGCAAACCTCTCCAGTATCTTTGCCAAGAAAAACCCAAGTGGGGTCACAGAGAGTCAGACATGACTGAATAACAACAACAACAACAACAATAGGGCCTAACAGTGTAACCTTGGCCAGGTGCCTCCTATCTCAGGACATTCATTTATCTCAGATGTGAGTTGACCCAAATGCCCTTCTATGACCTTTGGTGTTTTAGGTTTCCCTCCTTTTCTGACATTCTGAGAATTAGAGAATGAATCTCTAGTAAGGGCATGTCAGGCATCATGGTAAACCTATAGGAGAGATAGAGCTTTTGAAATGGAGGCATCTTCTGGCACCCCTCAAATTGCACTGTATGATTGTTGATGGAGTTGTAAAGTGATTTAACCATTTTGGAGAGCAATTTGAAACTATGCCCAAAAGGCAACCAAACTGTGCATACCCTTTGATTCAGCAATAGTACTACTAGGTCTGTATCCCAAAGAGACCATAAAAAACAAAAAGGACCCATGTGTACAAAAATATTTATAGCAGCTCTTTTTGTTGTGGTAACAAATTGGAAATTAAGTGGATGCCCATCAATTGGGGAATGGCTGAACAACTTGTGGGATGTGAATGTAATGGAATAGTATTGTTCCATAAGAAATGATGAGCAGGTGGATTTCAGAAAAACCTGGGAAGACTTACATGAACTGATGCTGAGTGAAGTGAGCAGAATGAGGAGAAAATTGTACACAGTAACAGCAACATTGTGTGATGACTGACTTTGATAGGCTTGACTCTTCTCAGTAATGCAATGATCTAAGACAATTCCAAAAGACTCAAGATAGAAAATGTCATTCACATCCAGAGAAAGAACTAGAGTGAGAATGCAGATTGAAACAAACTATTTTCTCTTTTTTGTTTTTCCTTCTCATGGTTTTCCCCTTTTATTTTGATGTTTCTTTCATAACATGACTAATGAGGAAACATGTTTAATATGTATATGTATAGCCTATATCATATTGCACGCTGTTTTGGGGAGGGGTAGTAGAGGGAGGAGGAAAAATTTAGAATTCAAAATCTTTCAAAAGTGAATGTTGAAAACTAAAAATAAATAGAATAATTAATTTTTAAAAATTCTATTGCATGGGTGCACATTAAGCTGATTCTACCTGCCCTGGATCCCTGTGACAGACTGACCCCAGCCTAGACTTTACTTACCAGTTGAGATAGCATCTACTAGCATGATTAACTCAATGATTATCTCAATGCCTAGTATATAATAAACACTTAATAGGTATTTCTCTTTCACTCAATGATGGCCATCAAATACTACAACTCTGATTTTCTTTGAAAAAATTTGGCCCCCAAACATTATATTTCCTTAAGTATATCTGCTTTAATAATTATATATAGTGCAGAAGTTCTTGTTTATAAATCTGTGGGGAGCTGGAATAGAGAGACAGCATCTGGACCTTCATTAGCTGAAGCATCGTACAATCATTGGGTGTGATGTTATGAAAATTGCCAAGGGAGGTTTTGGAAACATCATTGAAGTACACTTTGGGAAATTCGGAAGAAAGGACAATTATCACAAACTGCTACCCTCCTGGCAAACTTTCACTCTTTGTTATTGTCTTCCAGTCCAACCTTCAAAGCCTTATTGTAGCATCCATGGGACTCCAGAAGCAGAGCATGCCATTTCCCTTTCCTGCTACTCTTCTGAAGGGACGCCATCCCCTGTGTACCAGTGGTTTAAACTGGAAGAAGATACTCTCAAATCCGTGACAGAACAATACAGTGAGTATTGCCTGAGCCTAGAACTCAATAGAACTTAACATGGCAACTTTCTCCAGTACTGGGTAATTATCTCATTGGATCTCAGTCTACTATTTTTTGTAGGCCCACAGAGGATGATGTCACACATAGGTTAATGTGGCCTGCCTCCTCTCCCCAGACCTCCGTACCATCCCTGGAGGCCAAATTGTTTCTAGTTCTTAGGGGCAGGTTGCTTTGGGTCCAATTTATAGTATCACTGAAGTATGTATCTGGACTTGGGATATTCCCAATATGGGAGGCCAGGGTGGGGGTTATGGGTGCCATGACAATCCTATGAGTATTGATAGAGTCTGGAACTCCAACGAAATACTTCTAACATTAGTGATAATGCCAACCCTAACCATGGCCAAAGCCCTAACTCCAATGCTATCCCATATATCTACCCTCTGCGGGGTTGCTTTACCCTTGAACTAACCTTTGAGTTTTGAGACCCTTTGTGTATTTTGTATGGACTTTCTTGAATATGTTTTTTTTCCTCCCAGGAGAAGGTAAGCTCTTGAGGGCAGGGACAGTTTTGTTTCAGTCCTTGTATCTCTAGCACCTGACACAGTGCCTGGTACACAGTAGACACTTAATAAATCCTTGTTGAGTTGAGTTTCAGTGGCCTAAAAGAAATGGCATTGGAGCTAGGGCTTTAAAGATGAGCATAGTTTGGCCTTGGGGTGGTAGGGAGAGCCATGCCACAACTCACCATACATTCCTAAATAAGTCCAGGTATCTCCAGCCACATCTAATTGACTGTAAACTCAAGAAGGTAGAGAGTATTTCTTGTCTTTGCCTGGCATTCAGTAGGCACATAATAAAAGTACGATTTATTGAAGCATTGCTATTTGCTTAAATGTGTCGATTTGTTATTTCAAAAGTGCCTTTCCTGTTTTGGACAGATCCAACAACTGGGCTTTTGGTTATCAACAATCTGACCACCTTTGAGAAAGGCCACTACCGGTGTATTGCTAGCAACAAGCTTGGGAATAGCTCCTGCGAGATTGATCTCACCACAGGACGTGAGTTGATAGTATAAATGTGCCATGTCCTGCTTGTGACCTTTGGTGTGTACCAAGCCCAGAGTCATTTCAACCAAATGAATACTCACAGAACTCCAAATGGATGCCTGGTTCCTCTCTGGGTTCTCTTGCTTTTTTCCCCTACTTTGTTTTTGTTCCAGGATTTAGAACTTTGATTTCATTCATTAGTGGATGCTCCTGAGGTAAAGGCTGAGTTGGAGACCCCTCTACAAACCTGCAACTTAACTGCAATTTATGGTCTTTGAGAGTGGCCTGGGGTGCTGAGAGTTCAGTGATTGGCCCAGGGTTGGGCACCCAAAAAGGCTTTCTCCTAACTCGCTGGGCCTTGCTGCCTCTCCACTCATTGTTAGGTCTGGGTACATAAAATCAGAGTCCCCCTGCATAATCTCTGACTCAGTTTCCCTTATGGTTCCTCTCAGCATATCCAAAGGAAATGGTAATTATCTGAGTGAAACCACCCAACTTTCTCCAAATACCCCTTTCTCAAACTGGAGAAAGCTGACTCTTGCTCCACACCTTCACGAATCCTAATGCTGGTCTGAAAAAGAAGAGTCCTTAAAGACTATCTCTCTGGCTCAACTCTTTCATTATTATACAGAGGAGGAAACCTAGGCAGCCTAGAAAAGGGAAAGGCAGCATGGTATGGTTGAAAGATTTGGAGTCAGAGGACCTGGCTTCAAATCCTGTCTCTGTCACCTAATGCTTATGTGACTTTGTGCTAGTCACTTTTCCCTCCCGGTCTCAGTTTACTCTTCTGTAAAATGGACTGGCTGGCCTCTGAGGTCCCATCCAGTTCTAGAGTTAAGATCCTATGATCTATCTTTTCCCCATTACTCCTACATACAGAACCATTGTGGGATCACTGAGAGACCCTGTCTGGAATTCAGGGATCCCTACAGATCAGGAGTCCTAATGAGCCCTCTCTAGCTTGAAGGTTCATGATGTGGGCCAACTATTGACAAGACTTTTTCCCTCTTAGCTTCAGAAGCAGGCATCATTGTTGGGGCGCTGATCGGAGCCCTCTTGGCCGCCATCGTCATCAGCACCATTGTTTGGTTTTTCATGACGAAGGCCAAGTCCAAGAAAAGAAAAGCACTAACGAAGGAGATGCGGTGAGAATTTTTCTGTGGTCACCTGAATCTGACAGCTACTTCTTGTCTTGAAAAATATTTGAATCTTTTGTTTTATTACATCATTATTTCCCAATAACTTGCCCCCCCAGCCTTTGTAACGCGGTTGTACTGCTAAGCAAGATCCTCTGACACATTGATAATGTCCGATGACACATACCTGATTTCATGCCTGTGTTCCAACACTGCTTTAGCCTGGGGGTGGGAGGCACCTTCCATAATCAGGAGTCAAGACTGCACTGAATTGCTCTGAGATCTGTAACATACTGTATGGTTTGGCTTTATATTTTGTGGTCATTGCAGACATTGTTTTCTTGGCTCCACTTACTTCCCTCCACATCAATTCATATACATTTCTCTGAATTCTTCCCATTTGTCATTTCTTACAACACATTCCATTAGATTCATATACTGTAATTTGTCCAGCAAATCCATAATTGATGGGAACCCACTTTCCTCCCATTTTTGTCCCACCACAAAAATTACTTCTATGAATATTTTGTCATTAAATGTAGCATTTCCTTCTATCTTTGGTCTCTTTAGGGGTATGTCTCTAATAGTAACATTAACTGGCCAAAGGATATAAACAGTTTGGTTACTTTCTCACATAATTCCAAACTGTTTTCTGGGATCAATGAACTACATCACAGCTCTCCCAACAATGTATTAAGTCAACAAGTATTTATTAAGCACTCATTACATGTCAGGCACTGTGCTAAGTGCTAAGCTACTAGTGTGCCTGTCTTCCCATAGCCCTGCCCACATTGACTATTTGTTCTTTACCATACTTGCTAACTTGATAGGTATGAGATAAAACCTCAGAATTGTTTTAATGTCTTGTTATTTTTTGGGGGACAACTTTCCATATATTGATAATTTGTGTTTCTTCTTTTGAAAACTATTTATATCATTTACCATTGATTTATTTGGGAATAACGCTTAGTCTCATTTTTGGTGTTAATTCTCTAAATATCTAGAATATTAGATATTAGAAATATTTGATGCCATGATTTTTATCCAATCTATAGTTTCTCTTCTGATTCTAGTAACATTGATCTTGTTTATTCAAATGCCTTTTAATTTTATGTAATTACATATCTATTTTGTTTGTTATGTCCATCTCTCTTGTTTCATTAAGAATTCTCTCCTTAGCCATTGTTAGGAAAAGTTCCTCCTTCCATTTTCCTCTTATTTTCTTTTAATGATGTGACCTTTTATGTTAAGGCTGCTTATCCAGTTGGAGCTTATTTTGGTATTTTCTGTAAGATGATGGTCCAAACTGAATTTCTGCCAAACTACTTTCCAGTTCAATTCAATTCAATTCAATAAACATTTATTAATGTTTACTATGTGCCAGGCACTGTTCTGAGCTCTAAAAGTTCCCAGCAGTTCTTGTAGAAGACAAAGTCCTTCCCCTAACAGTTAATATTAGTGAGTTTATCTAACACTAGGTTACTATATTTGATTACTTCTGGGGTTTGCCTATCTAGCTTCTTCTGCTAGTCTGCTTTTTAATTTTTTTAACCTGTACCAAATAGTTTTGATGATTACTGCTTTACAATGTAATTGGAAATCTAGTAAATTCAATCAATCACAAGTTTTATTAAGTAAGCATTTACTGTGTGTTAAGGACTGGGGATTCCAAGAAAAAGTGAAAACTGTCCCTGCCCTCAAGGAGATTTTATTTTAATGGAGATAACATGTATAAATCAGAACATATAAGATAAATACAGAGTAGAGGAAAGGTAGCTTTGGAGAGGAAGGCACTAGAAGCTGATCAAAGTAGGAAAGACTGGCACTTGAGTTGAATCTTACAGGAAACCAGGGATTCTAGGAGTTCAGTGGTTGGGAGGGGGAGAATTCAAGGTCTGGGCACAAAGGCAGGAGATGGAACTGTGAGTGTGAGGAATAGCAAGTAATACTTTCTGCCCTTATTTCCTTTGAGATTCTTGACCTTTTTGACATAGATATTTCTTAACCACACACATCAAATGCATTGTTCTGTAATATGGCCATTTTTAGCATAAGTCACAAGGCCTAGGGCAGCTAGGTGGCACAGTGGATAGAGCACTGACCTTGGAGTCAGGAGGACCTGAGTTCAAATTCAATCTCTGACACTTGACACACTGTGTGACCTTGGGCAAGTCACTTAACCCCAATTGCCCTGCCCTCCCAAAAGACACAAGAGCTAGTTTTTGTTAATATCATGTCATACCCTAGACCAGTGACATTAAGTAAGATTGGCAGTGTGGTGAAGTAGAGAGAGTCTTATAATAAGAACCAGCAGACCTAGGTTCTAATCTCAGCTCTGCCATGCCCTAGGTCAAATAACTAATGACATTCTCTGCCCATGTCTGGGAGTTCTCAGAGTGGGAAGGAGCCTCAGAAGTTACTGAGTCTAATTCATACTGGACAGCTATCCTGGGTACCTCGTACTATCTAGTACAAAGGAAAGAGCGCTGGCTTTGGAGTCAGAGGATCTGGGTTCAAACCCTGCCTCTGATGTATACTACCTGTGTGACTTTTGGCAAGTCACTTCTTTCATGGGCCTTAGTTTCCTCCTCTGTAAAATGAGGCCATTGGACTAGACAGATGACCTCTGAGGCTCCTTCCAGCTCTAGAGCTAGGGACACTATGTGAACCCTTGGGCAGATCACTTCCCCTCCCTGGGCCTCAGTTTCCTCCTCTGTAAAATGAGGCCATTGGATTAGCTAGCTTTTTCCAACTCTAGAGCTAGGATCCTAGCAAATTGTTTCTTGATTTGAATTAGAGGTTGCCCTTGGATTCTTCCTCCCCCAGTCTTTTCTTCTCAAATATCCCTAGCACCTAGCACAGTGCCTGATACTTAACTGAACTTAGGAAATGTTTATTATGGTTTCCTTCCATCTTTGGATGTCTTTCCCACTTTGCTCACTTCAGTTGTGAGGATTGACTGTTGCTTGGCATAGAGGATGTGCCTCAGTTTCCACATGCCTCACCTATCCAGTCTCTATCTCATTAATGCACTCTTTTCTGTGCCTTCTTCTTTCCCACAGGCCTATGACAAAGACACCTCAAAGTTCTGAGTATGAGTCGGTGCCAGCCCAGGAAACTGCCCCCCAAGACGTGCCTCCATCATCCACAGAGCCTGAATTATTGGCCCCCAACCATGAGGAGGCTGAAGGAGAAGAGAAATAGGCTGTGACTAAAGACACAGCTGCACTACAGCCAACCCACCGGTAGTGTTTGGAGCTGAGTAGCCATGGAAACCCCCCATAACAAAGCCTGTGGGTGATTATAGCCTAGACATCCACATATTTCCTACTCTGAATCCCAGGCAAGAGGCTCAATTTAGCTACCCAAGAAATACAAGGGCTCCTGCACAATATGTTGGCAGTGTTTTATTTTGTTTAGTTATATTTCTAAAATGTGTAAAGGCAATTTGGTGGGTGGAGAGATTCTTAGACCTGGGAGTCCAGAGATTCGGTTTTTAGTCCCAGTTCTGTCATTATCTCCTTGTGTGACTATAAGCAAGTCCGTTCCATTCTTTAATACTCAGTTTCCCCATCTGTAACATGGAGGGTGGCATTGGACCAGATGGTTTCTAAGGGCCCTGATAATTCTGTTATGCTATATATATATACAATAAATGACTGGCTGGTGATTTCTAGCTTAAAAGAAAATATTTGGCAACTTTTGTGACCTGGATTGAATAATCTCATTTCTCTTGTATATTCCACATGCAGGCAGGATGAGATAGCATTGGTCAGGTTTGATTCTGCTACCATGCTCCTAATGCTACTGACCACCAAGAAGAGTTTATAGTTTTATCATCAACAGCCAATCAGAATTAGTATTTCTTCTAAGACTAACTTTGGACAGATCTCTTAGAAAACTAAGGAAAAAGCATGAAGGGTCTCTAAGTTCCACACTGGCTTCTCTACTATCTAAACCAGGGGTGGGGAACCTGCAGCCTCGAGGCTACATGTGGCCCTCTAGGTCCTCAAGGGTGGCCCTTTGACAGAATCCAAACTTCACAGAACAAGTTGGGATTCAGTCAAAGGGTTGCCCTTGAGGACCTACAGGGCCATCTGTGGCCTCGAGGCTGCAGGTTCCCCACCCCTGGTAAACTCTTCCAAACTGATCTGAATGGTGCCTCAAAGTGAACAAAACGTTCTGATTCATCAAGAAGTGAGAAAGGCCAGGGTTTAACACTGACACATCTCCACACATACTAGCTTTAGCCAGCTATGGAGCAGGTACACATCTGCATTGGTGGAGGGGGTTTCTTTACTGGGAGTTCTCTAGACCAGGGTTGGCAAACTACTGCCTGTGGGACAAATATAATTTGTATTTTAAAAAGTAAAAACAATTCTTATCTTGCTGGTCATATAAAAACAGGTAGCTGGCTGGATTTGGTCTGTGGGCTATAGTTTGTTTACCCCTGTTCTAGACCAATGAAATCACAAATCTAGTTCCCTGGCATGCAAAAAGAAAGAGAGAAGGGAAGGAAAGAAGGAAGGAAGTAAGGAAGAAAGAAAGAAAGAGGAAGAGAGGAAGGGAAGGAAGGAATAAAGAAAAAAAGGGAGGGAGGGAGGAAGGAAGGAAGGAATAAAAAAAAGAAAGGGAGGGAGGGAGGGAGGAAGGAAGGAAGGAAGGAAAAAAGGAAGGAAGGAAGAGAAAGAGGAAAAGAAAGTTTAAAGCATGTTTTAGGGGCAATTGCTATTTAAAGGAATCCTATGCTGAACCCACATTTTGCAAAGCAAATAATGAACCCCAAGTATACAGTGACTTTCCCCATCATGGTTTTGATATATCACAGGTTGGCATAAGAAATTAAGTGGGAATTTTTTGGGAGTTTTGAGGAAGCTGCAGATGACACAGAGCCTATGACAAAATACTTAACCCAATTTTTACAATAAGGTACCATAAACACCCCATAAAAGAAAAAGAAAAAAAATCAGACTTCTTCTCTGGTATGGAGGACCAAAAATTTTTACTCAGATTTTCCAGATCATGGGGGCACCATGCCTCTATCCTCCATGATGTGGAAGGGATAACTAATAGTTATAGAAATCAAGACTTTTCATTGTAACATTTGCTTAAAGTGAGGTCCACTTGTATATATGCAAGCACCATTTGCAAAGCTTATGAAATGTACTGATTCCATTTTTAAAGCTGAGAGAGAGAGAGAGAGAGAGAGAGAGAGAGAGAGAGAGAGAGAGAGAGAGAGAGAGAGACTGAGAGAGAGTACAGGGAAAAGACCGTTGAACTTGGATCCATGAACCAAAGTTAGACTCTCCAACTACTTTGAGTTCTTGCCCTATTGTGATCATCTTGCCCCATGTCAGATGGCTGGCGGGGGGGGGGGGGGGTCCTACCAAGGCCTGCTTTTCCCAAGCTGGGCTCCATACTCTGGACCTGACTTTTCTACCATCTAGCCTCTCAAAGGTGAGTTATCAACAAGCTTGGTGGCATACACCTGTAATCCAAGCTACCTGGGAGGCTGAGGCTGTGGATCTCTTGAGAGTGAGGAGTCTAAGTTATGGCAGGCTATGCTGCTTTGGGTGTCCCGACAAAGTTTGGTGTTAATAAGGCATGCCCCTAATAATGGGGTGGGGTGGGGAGAACCACCAGGTTGCAAACAGGCCCATGTTGGAAACAGAACCAATTATTAGTGGGGTCAGGCCCATGAATGGCCTCTGCAGTTCCAATCTGTGCAAGATGGGAAAGACAGTCTTTATTTTGTTTTTTGGAGGGAGGAAGGCAAGGCAATTGGGGTTAAGTGACTTGTCCAAAGTCACACAGCTAGTAAATGTGTCAAGTATTTGAGGTCGGATTTGAACTCAGGTCCTCCTGACTCCAGGGCTGGTCTCTATTCACTGTGCCACCTAGCAGCCCCCTAAAGACCTAGTCTTTAAAAAGAAAAGAAAAGGAAAAAAGAAAAGAAAATGTGAGCCGTGCTATATTACACTTTTGCTTAGATTTTTCTTGTTTCTAAAAAAAAAAGGTTCTGATGAGCTAATTTGTGCCAACTGGAAAATCAGTTAAAAAACCTAGGAGTGTTCTGCATTTTACCAGAGGTTTTTAAAAGAATCATCATGTTGTAAAGGAATGGGCTTTCAATAGGGGAATTTCCAGCATTGAAGTGGTCACAAGGAGGGAGAGGGGAGCAGCCTAGCAACCCCTTAAGTCCTAACATAAAGATCTATGCATAAAGGCTGGCTTTGAGCACCACGATCCCCCCTTGATCTCTTGCTGTATTGTCTGTAATCCTGGATTAGTAATTTATTAATATATTCTTGTTACTGATATTCATAATGGTGACCGCAAGGCCCTGCCAGATTCTTAAATCTGTAAAGAAAGGCTCAGTAGTAGTCACAAGCAACCACACTGCCCTTACATAGTAAGGCACATAGTAAGGGTTTAATAAATGTTTATTGACTGACTGAGGCAGGAAAATAGATGTAGACCATTAAAAAAAGTCATCACCAATCGAACAAGAGGTGGGAGGTGGGGAGAGAGGATGCTGGGGGAGAGCAGAAAAGGGTCTTTTGCCTTAACAAAAGTAATCTTTTTTAATCTGGAAATAAACTACTCCCCAAGTATTCAGGTTATTTGAGGTTTGGCTGTAAATTACTTCAGCTAATTGTCTGGGTTTAAGCAAATCCTCAGAATCCTTCCGCTTCTATCCAGTGTCCACAGATAGGAACTGGTCTTTGTTAGGGCCATAGGAAGCAGGCTGTTCAGGCTTAATCCTTCATTTGGCCACAATATGTCCCTTTATTAAATACAAAGACCTACCTGGGATCTTTGGAATTGAAAGTATTTGTGTATGGGAAGCCCATATTCTCTTGTTTGCATTTTCTTGTATTTCCTTGTTTGCATTTTCCTCTTTTCATTAGACCTCGGAATGCAATAAACACTTGTACAAGGAGGACAATAGGTATATTAGGCCCCTGGCTGTTTCACAAATTGCACAGGACAAACCTGAATTCAAGCTGCTCTGTCTAGTGTCTCTAAATCAGAATGCTCAGTAAATGGACCCAGGCCATCGCTATCTTTCACCAATAGTTAAGGAGCAAACATTGAATACGGGCATCTTTTATGTTCTTTGGGACACTCATTTTAGGACAATATGGGAAACTCTTCCTGCCCCAGGGGACTGTTCCTGGATAGGTAGGGCAGCTCCCATCGCAATCCCTGTGGAGCCCTCTCCATCCTGGAACTAGTCATTTGTTTTATTCAACTGAATGACTGCCCTTGGAAGCATTGGGGTAAGCAGAGGCCACTCTGGGGAGCTCTTCTCTCAAGGTCATACCATCAGAACATGGAGGACAGAAGAAACCCAAAGAAAAAGAAGAAACCCAATTATGGTCTCATCCAGTGAAGAAATGGAAGGCAGGCATGGGATGCCACAATTTGCAAGTGAACTCCTATTCTCCTTCCACAAGGAAGGGAAATAAATATGCAGGTCAAAGAGGGGAGCCCTACCTAATAAGCTCAACCCCCATCAGGACTCTGACTTCTCCAGTCCTGCAGCTCTGGCCACAAACCCTAACAAAATCAGAAGAGATGAAGGGGGCGGTCCAAGAAACAAAACTAAACCAGAGAAATCCCATTTCACAGTCACCTTAATAGGGGTAGTGCCAGATAGCCAGAGTGCACCCCTTGGTTTGGTCCACTTATCATTTTGACTAGTGGCAGAAATCAAATGTTGGAATTAGTTTGGCATTTAAAGGCCAGTGTGTTAGGGTAGAAAGAGCTCCAGATGGGGAGCTAGGACACATGGCTTCTAATTCCAGCTCTGTCACTTACTAGCTTTGTGATCTTGGGCAAGTCCTTTGCTCCTTTGGGGTCTCAGTTTCCCCATGTAAAGTGAGAGAACTGAATTAGATCAGGGGTCTTTTACCTGTGATCCGTGGACTTTTTTTTAAACAAATGCTTTATTAACTTCTGTTTTACATCATTCATTTCCGCCAGATTTTGAGTTATAATCATTTTCCCCCCGTTATTCCCCTACCCAACCTCCCAGAATAGCAGTCCCACAAGATATCACTTCCTCCAATCTGCTCTCTCCCATACCTTCTCCCATACCCATCGACTTTTCCATTAGAGGAAGGTGAATCTTTGTGTCCCAATGCCTGCACATCTTATCTCCCTATTACAAGCAAAAGAATATTAATAATAGTATTTATATATATTTGAAACATTTAATGCTACAACCTCGAATTTCAGATCCATTTCCTTCCTCCCTTGTCACCCATTCCCTCTTGGGAGATAAGTAATTCAGTATATATTGTACATGTCTAGCTATGCAAAACATTATCATAGTAGATATATTGTACAAGGCTGCTTATAATTCCCTCCCACTCATCCCACCCCCCCACCTGGTCCATTCCCTACATTCCCTACATGATCCTGTCCCTCTTCTTTTTTTTTTTTTAATTAAACAAATGCTTTATTAACTTCTGGTTTACATCATTCATTTCCACCAGATTATGAGTTACATTTTCCCCCCATTTTTTCCCTACCCATCACCCCAGAATAGCAGTCCCACTAGATATCCCCTCATCCAATCTGCTCTCTCCCATATCTTCTCCCATATCCCCTTCGACTTTGCCATTAGGGCAAGGTGAATCTCTGAGCCCCAATGCCTGGACATCTTATGAAACATTTAATTGTAAAACTTCGATTTTCAGATCCATTCCCTTCCTCCCTTGTCACCCACTCCCTCTGAGAAGATAAGCAATTCAGTATGTGTTGTACATGTATAGCTATGCAAAACATTGCCATAGTAGATATATTGTAAAAGACTGCTTATATTTCCCTCCCACCTGTCTCACCTCCCACCTGGTCCATTCCCTACTTTGATCCTGTCCCTCTTTGATAGTGGGTACTTCTAACCTCCCCTCTCTCCAGAATGCCCTCCCCTCCATCATCCCCCCTCTCATCCCCCTTTCCCCTACTCAGGAGTGTGAGTGAGGGTAAGATATTCCATTTAGTATGTATGTGATTCTCTCCTTGAGCCAACTTCAATGAGAATATGCTTTTGCCTTTTGCCTTCCTGTTCTTCCCCTCCCCTGCAACTACTTCCCCTTGCCTCTTCTACATGAGATAGTTTGCCCTACCCTGTCTCTCTCCATCTCCTCTTGCCACATTCCTCTCACACCTCTTGACTTCACCCCTAAAGAATCATCCCTTCCTTGGGGCGGCTAGGTGGCGCAGAGAGCAGAGAGCCAGCCCCGGAGCCAGAAGGACCCGAGCCCGGATCCGGCCCCAGACACCCAAAACACAAACAAAAACCCAGCCACGTGAACCTGGGCAAGTCACCCAACCCCAATTGCCCTCCAAAAAAAAAATCATCCCTTCCCATCAAATTCAACCTGTGCCCTCTATCCATGTATACCTGTGAACATATGCCATGTACCCTTCTTCAATTATTTTCATAATGAGAAAGGTTTCATCAAACACAGTTATTGTTTTTCCATGTAGGACTGTAAATAGTCCAACTTTGATAAGTTCCTTTTGATTTCTTTTCTTTGATTGCCTTCTCAAGCATCTCTTTCTTCTTGTATCTGAATGTCAAATTTTCTATTCAACTCTGGTTTTTTCCTCAAGAATGCTTGAAAGTCCTCTATTCCACTGAATGACCATATTTTCCCCTGAAACAAAATACTCAGTTTTGCTGGGTAGGTGACCCATGGGTTCATTCCCAGTTCTTTTCCCCTCTGGAATATCATATTCCATGCCCTTCTATCCCTCAGTGTAGAAGCTGCCAGGTCCTGGGCTATTCTGATTGTGTTTCCACAATATTGAAATTGTTTCTTCCTGGCTACTTGTAGTATTTTCTCCTTGATCTGGGGATTCTGGAACCTGGCTATAATATTCCTGAGAGTTTTCTTTTTGGGATCTTTTTCAGGAGGTGATCTGTGGATTCTTTCAACCTCTATTTTGCCCTCTGGATCTAAAACATCAGGGCAATTTTCCTTGAGAATTTCTTTAAGGATGATTTCTAGGTTCTTTCTTTGATCATGGCTTTCAGGTAGTCCAATAATTTTAAATTATCTCTCCTGGATCTATTTTCCAGGTCAGTGGTTTTTCCCATGAGATATTTCACATTGCCTTCTATTCTTTCATTTGTTTGGATCTGTTTAATAGTATCTTGGTTTCTCATAAAGTCACTAGCTTCCATTTGCTCCAGTCTTACTCTGAAGGAATGAATCTCCTCAGTGAGCTTTTGAGATTCCTTTTCCATCTGGCAAATTCGACTTTTTAAGGCATTCTTCTCCTCATTGCCTTTCTGAACCTCTTTTGCCATTTGAGTTAGTCTATTTTTTAAGGTGTTATTTTCCTCAGTCAGGCTGTTGACTGTCATTTCATACTTTTCTTGCATCTTTTTCATTTCTCTTCCCAAATTTTCCCCCACTTCTCTTATCTGCTTCTTAAGGTCCTCTATGGCCTGTAGCCAGCTTGTATTTTCATTTGGGGCTTTTGGGGCAGGAGTTCTGACCTCACAGTCCTCCTCCATGCTTTGAGCCTCTTTGCCCCTAAAATAGGAGTCCAATGTTGAACTTTTCTGTTTATTTTGTTTTGTTCGCCTAGGCATATTGCCACTTAATTACTTGATTTTGGGGCTTGTTGCCACAGTAGGACTCTGCCACCAGACAGGGGAGCTTCCGCCCAAACGTGGGGTCTTCACAACTTCTGCCAGTTGGGTGGCCCTCTGTAAAGCCTCCACCCACTCTGGCAAGTTGGATACCCGCCCCAAACTTCCCCCCCAGACCACAATCCAGATCCAGGCAGTTTAAAGCAAAAGCGATTAACCCCCAGACTGATTGCTGGATCTTCCTACAGTTCGCAGACCAGGAGCTAGAGCCACTACTGACTCTGCAAAATGGCTTCTGTGCAGCTGTTTCTTCAGCAGCTTTTTGCCCCCAGGGGAGGAAGCCACGTGTTCCCCAAATACTGGTCCCAAAGTCCATAGGGCACTAACCTCTCACTTTGTCCTAGGCATATCTGTGCTGATAATTCTGGAGTCTCCACAATTGCTGGTGTTCTGGGGTTCCTCCAGCCGGCTGAAGGCCCAGCCGCCCTGGGGCTAAAACCTCGGACCTGGGCTCGGCTCTGCGGTCTGTGCTGTCGGTTCCCAGCACGCTGTGCTGCCTGCTCTCAGAGCGCTGCGCTGGCCGCTCCCTGCAGGGCTGCTGGGCTGTCCTCAGGAGGTTAGCTTCTCTGTGCCGTTCTGTGGGTGCTAGGGCTCCAGAAGTTGTTTGGAGTCCCCTTTCACATTGTTTGAAATTTGTGTGGGGCAGAGCACATTGGAAATGCTATTTCTACTCTGCCATCTTGGCTCCGCCCCAGTGGGCTCAATCCATGGACTTTTAAAAAATATGTATCTTCTTAACTGTATTTCAATATGATCCTTTGTAACACCTATGTATTTTATTCATGCATTAAAAAAAAAAAACTATTTGGAAAAGGAGCCAAAGGAGGCTGGTGACCCCCCCCCCCCCCACCAAGGTTAAGAACCCTTGGCTTAGATGATTTCTAAGGTTCCTTTTAGCCCTAACAGGACAATTGGATTTTTTTCCTCTCCCTTTCACTCAATTTTTAGTATGATATGGGTGAGTCTATAGTATGCCTTCTATTATTATTTTTTTAAGACCAGGTCCCCCGATCTTGCCCACACTGGAAGTCTGGAGGCTATTCATGAGTCAAACTATCCCACTGTGGAGCAGCTTGGGAGATTTGACCTGCTTGGGTGTCTGATCCAGACTAGTTTGCTTCCCCTTTTTTAGGCAATCTGATGGCCTCCTCCCTCTGCCTCTCCTAATTCCCAGAGGTTCACCATATTGATACTACTTTTAGTGAGGACATTGCTACTGTAGCTCAGAATTCCCACACTCAAGAGCTCTGTCAGGCTCAACCTCCCCAGAAGCAGAAATTCTATGCATGCACTACCATGCTCACTGCCTGGAATTGGTCTTTTCAAGATGTCTGATCTTGGGGTCGATGCTTGGCAAAATTTTAGTGTGGGTAGAGTTGTCTTTCAAACCCTCTCATTATGAGGGCCATGTTTTTTCACACCCTGAATCTGTAACAACAATAATAATGATAGAGTCTAGACTCATTATTTCATTGGTACAGGGAACTCCCAGATGAAGGGATTCCCTCTTCCTGTAAGGTGCAATGTAAGAGTCGTAGTTAAGGAGAACTTTCCTCCAAAACCTTCTGGTCCATGTGGGAAGATGACTAATGGCATCAAACAGTCACATTCGCTAATAAAAGTAAAAATGCCAGATTGGGGAACTCAGATTGGGAAATCAAGAGGATGGCCATTCAGGGTCACACAGCCAGGGTGTGTAAGAGGTGGGACTTACTAGCTCTACTTACTACACCAAGCTGCTAATAATACTAATAGCTAAGAGGGGTGGAGCCAAGATGGCAGAGTAGAAACAGCACTTCCACGTGCTGGGTGCTCCAGCCCACACCACTTCAAATTTATGTAAAAGGGGACTCTAAAAAACCTCTGGAGCTCCAGCACCCACATAACGACACAGAGAAGCTAACCTCCTGCTGAGGACAGCCCAGCAGCCTGGGAAGGAGTGGCCAGCGCAGCGCTCTGGGAGCTGAGCCCAGGACCACATGAGTTGGAGGTTTTAGTCCCAGGGCAGTCGGGCCAGCAGCTGGCTGGAGGGACCACAGAACACCAGAAGCTGTGGCTTTTCCAGAATTACCAACACATAAATGCCACGGAAAAAGTGAGAGGTTAGTGCCCTCTGGACTTTGGGACCAGTACTTGGGAGCACTACAGTTTCTTCCCCGGGGGTGAGAAGCCACTGGGGAGCCGTGGCACAGCTGCCATTTTGCAGCTTCAGCTCCTGGCCTGTGGACTGTAAGGGGATCTGGCAATCAGTCTGGGGGGTGATCGCTCTTGCTTTAATCTCCCTGGATCTGGATTGTGGTCTGGGGTGGAGGTCTTGGGGTGTGTGTCCAGCTTGCCAGAGTGTGTGGAGGCTTCAGAGAGGGCTCCCAACTAATACCTCTGGCAGTTGAGAAGACCCCAACATTTGGAACAGAAGCTCCCCTGTCTGGTGGCAGAGTCCTACTGTGGCAACAAGCCCAAAAGTCAAGTAATTAAGTGGCAACATGCCTAGGCAAAAGAAACAAAATAAACAGAAAAATTCAACATTAGACTACTATTCTGGGGGCAAAGAGGATCAAAGCATGGAACAGGAGGGGGACTGTGAGGTCAGAAATCCTGCACCAAAAGCCCCAAATGAAAATATGAGCGGGTTACAGGCCACAGAGGACCTTAAGAAGGACTTTAAAAATCAAATAAGAGAAGTGGAGGAAAACTTGGAAAGAGAAATGAGGATGCAGGAAAAGTATGAAATGAGAGTCAACAGCCTGACTAAGGAAAATAACACCTTAAAAATAGACTAACTCAAATGGCAAAAGAGGCTCAAAAAGCCAATGAGGAGAAGAATGCCTTAAAAAGCCAAATTTGCCAGATGGAAAAAGAATCTCAAAAGCTCACTGAGGAGATTCATTCCTTCAGAATTAGACTGGAGAAATGGAAGCTAGTGACTTTATGAGGACTCAAGATGCTGTTAAACAGATCCAAGCAATTGAAAGAATAGAAGGCAATGTGAAATATTTCATGGGAAAAACCACTGACCTGGAAAACAGATCCAGGAGAGACAATTTAAAAATTATTGGACTACCTGAAAGCCATGATCAAGGAAAGAACCTAGAAATCACCCTTCAAGAAATTCTCAGGGAAAATTGCCCTGATGTTTTAGATCCAGAGGGCAAAATAGAGGTTGAAAGAATCCACAGATCACCTCCTGAAAAGATCCCAAAAAGAAAACTCCCAGGAATATTATAGCCAGGTTCCAGAATCCCCAGATCAAGGAGAAAATACTCCAAGCAGCCAGGAAGAAACAATTTCAATATTGTGGAAACACAATCAGAATAGCCCAGGACCTGGCAGCTTCTACACTGAGGGATCGAAGGGCATGGAATATGATATTCCAGAGGGCAAAAGAGCTGGGAATGAACCCCAGGGTCACCTACCCAGCAAAACTGAGTATTTTGATTCAGGGGAAAATATGGTCATTCAGTGGCATAGAGGACTTTCAAGCATTCTTGATGAAAAAACCAGAGTTGAATAGAAAATTTGACATCCAGACACAAGAAACAAGAGATGCTTGAGAAGGTAAATAGGGAAAAGAAATCAAAAGGAACTTATCAAGGTTGACCTATTTACATTCCTACATGGAAAAACAATAACTGTGACTGATCAAACCTTTCTCAGTATGAAAATAATCGAAGAAGGGTATATGGGCATATGAATACATATGTGAATGTGTGTATATATGTTTACAGTTATACATGGATAGAGGGCACAGGTCGAATTTGTTGGGAAGGGATGATACCTAAGGGGTGAAGTTAAGAGGTGAGAGAGGAATGTGGCAAGAGGAGATGGAGAGAGATGGGGGGGGGGGTAAACTATCTCATGTAGAAGAGGCAAGGGGAAGTAGTTGCAGGGGAGGGGAAGAACAGGCAGGCAAAAAGGCAAAACCTTATTCTAATTGAATTTGGCTCAGGGAGAGAATGACATGCATACTAAATGGGATATCTCACCCTGTAGGAGAGTAGGGGAAGGGGGATGAGAGGGGGGATGATGGAGGGGAGGGCATCCTGGGGGGAGGGGAGGTTGGAGGCACCCACTTTTGAAGAGGGACAGGATCAAAGTAGGGAATGGACCAGGTGGGGGGTGGGATGGGTGGGAGGGAAATATAAGCAGTCTTTTACAATGTATCTACTATGAGAATGTTTTGCATAGATATACATGTACAATATATACTGAACTGCTTATCTTCCCAGGGGGAGTGGGTGACAAGGGAGGAAGGGAATGGATCTGGAATTTGAAGTTTTAAAATTAAGTGTTTCAAATGTATATAAATACTATTATTAATACTATTTTGCATGTAATTGTGAGATAAGATGTGTAGGCATTGGGGCACAGAGACTCACCTTGCCCTAATCAAAAAGTCGAAGGGGGTATGGGAGAAGATATGGGAGAGAGCAGATTGGATGAGGGGATATCCTGTGGGACTGCTGTTCTCGGGTGGTGGGTAGGTGAAAAATGGGGAAAAAATTGTAACTCAAAATCTGGCTGATATGAATGATGTAAACCAGAAGTTAATAAAGCATTTTGAAAAAGTATTTTACAGATATTATCTCATTTGATCAAGACTCATGATTGACTAAGTGACTTTAAAAGTGACATCTCTGACTTTAATTTTTTTTTGCAACATTTACTTTTAGTGTTCTGTGGGTGTTCTTTTATTCCATTTTTTTCATTTTTATTTTTCAAGTAACAGATATTTTAAATTAATCTTTCCCTCTTGTGAACCTCCCACCCCACTCCCCATACACACATGGAGCACCTTAAAAAAAGAAAGCAAACTCTCCAAACAAACAAATCTTTCAATACATATCTTCCTAGTTTGGGCAAAATAAAGTCCCATATTAGCCACATCTAAAAGAGAAATTTTGCAAAAGGCTATCCCTCTTACCCCAATCTATAGCATTCCAGAAAATTCCAGACATATTCACACTGTCCCCTTTTGGATTGCTCTTCTTCCCCTTCTAGTTTCTTCATAACATTTCTCAGCTTCTCGGGAGCCTTTTGCCTAGACTTACCTGGGTAGTGCCTATATGCTAGACCAGGGGGGTAAAGAACCTGCATCCTTGAGGCCACATGTGGCCCTCTAGGTCCTCAAGTGCAGCTCTTTGACTAAATCCACTTAGGGTCAGGGTCAGTCAAAAGGTCACAGGTTCCCCACCCCTGCACTAGACCTTTATTCCTGTTCCTTCTCTGATCAAAATTTTCCAGTCCTGTCATCAGTTCCTCACTTATCAGTCCCTGCGAAAGGGACTGAAATGTAAATAGCTAATTACCTGTAAGGTTTTACCCACCCCTTTCCCAGAATGTGTCTGGAGGACTGGGGGGGCCTTCAGAGGCAATGGCCAAAGCCCAAATAAGGACACTAATGATACAATTCCAGGTCCTGATGATAACCCAGTGCCCTTCTAACTGTATTCATAGGCAATAAACTGTGTTTAAAACCAGCTCTGTCCTATCTCTCTCATTCCTTGGAATATGTATTGTGCTTGGTCTAACAAAGTGGACTCAAATGAGTGTCCCAATCTGGCATTTTACTTTTATTTATTTTGGAGGACAGGACCTCGTTCTCCTTAATCATTCTGTTTCTCCCAGAGCCTAGCCCTGGGTGGTCTCACTAAAGACTGGGTGGTGGACTCTGGAGACTGGAATCTTACAAGCTTATGTAGGTACATGGGAACCAGACTGGAAAGGGCTTTAAATGCCAGGTCAAGGAGGTTATCTTTTATCCTAGGGGCAACAGGGAACCATAAAGATTTTGGAGTACAAGATATGGTTAGACTTGTGCTTTAGGGAGCCTTTTTGGAAGTTGTGTGGTTGATGGACTAAAGGGGAGAGGCTGGAAAGCAGGGAGACCAATTAGGAGGCTGTTGTGATGGCCTGGGCAACAGGTGAGTAAAGTCTAAGCCAAAGCATCACCCATATGAGAGAAGGGGATAGATATGAGATGTGCAGGTAGAAGCAAGACTAGCTGGGCATAGTAGCATCTGCCTGTAATTCTAGTTAGAGGGGAGTTTGAGGCTGGTGGGTATTCTGAGACGCAGCAGGCTACACTTATCTGGTATCTCCATTAAATTGGGCATTAATGTGAACCTCAGGGAGCAGGAGCGAGGGGTGAGGTGGGTGGAACCTAGGGAGGGCAGGTAGGTGGTGCAATGGACAGAATGTGGGACTTGGGAGTCATACTGAAATTCAAACCCTTCCTCAGACACTTCAGAGCTGCATGATCCATGGTAAATTACTTCATTGTTCTATGCCTTAGTTCTCAGCATCTAAGTCACAGGACGATTGTGAGCATCAAATATAGTAACATATAGAATCTAAGGTGCTATATAAATACTAGTTCTTCAGGAGAGGCAAACTGACCCATTGGAAATGGAAGAGATCAGTGCCCCTGTACTCATCAGTGGTGGGACTAGGCCTGTGAGTAGCCCCTATATTTCTAGTCTGGGTGAGATGGGGAGACCTATCTTTTAAAAATATCAACAAGACTTTGGTAACTGGATACTGGGGTGAGATGGAAAAGATGGGAAAGAAAAGAAACAAAGTTGTGAACTTGGATGAGTTGGTAGGATGGTGCTGCTCTCAACAGAAATGAGAATATTTCTTACTTTTTTTTTTTTAAAGCAATTGGGGTTAAGTAACTTGCTCAAGGTTACACAGCTAGTCATTATTTGTGTGTGGTTGCTCATTTTCTGAGGCCGGATTTGATCTCGGGTCATCCCAACTCCGAGGCCGGCGCTCTTACTCACTGTGCCACCTAGCCGCCCCTTTTAGGGCAATTGGGGTTAAGTAACTTGCCCAAGGTCACACGGCTAGGTTTTTGTTTGTGTGGATTAAGTGTCGGAGGCCGGCTCTGAACTCAGGTCCTTCTGACTCCAGGGCCGGCACTCTATTCACTGCGCCACCTAGCCGCCCCTTATTTCTTACTTTTTAAGAACTTCATCAGAAATAGGCATTGGCAAGACATTGGCATGTCACAGGCAGTAAGTGAGCAGGAATTCCATTATGATATTTATGGCAAGAAAGAGAAATGTAAGCTATGGAGGATAATGGAATTAAGTTGAACTTATTCTAATGCTCTGAGTGGGACATACAGATCTCTAGGAAGTTGTGTACCTTGTAAATTATATTAGGGAACATCTATTCACCTCTAGCCGTTGTTTGGAAGAAAGCCATTGCTGGTACCTGATAGGGAGACACAGTCTTGATTTGATAAATTCTCAAATGAAGGCTTCTACTCCCCAACACCAACTTTCTGGTCTTTCCATTGCACATCAAGCAGAGCCCTTCTTTTGGCCAAAAGTGAAATCTGCTATAGGACAAGATGGCACAGGCAAAGAATTTTACAGTAAATCTAGGAGTGTTTCTCTTCCCCTCCAGTCACAAATAAAGACTGCACCCATGCACTTTGGTTCCTCTGTCCCAGGAGCAATTAACTCCCAATAGTTCAAAGACCACTCGCTGGCAACTGATTGATTCATTCCAGGCCAGCAGAATGGGATCAAACAATCCTCCATCTACTGATCCAAAATATGAACTGGATCTGACAGAATGGAAGCTCCTTGAGGGCAGGGACTGTTTCATTTTTCTCTGTACATTCCCAGTGCTAAGTACAATGCTGAGAACAACATGGTTCAGTCATTTTCAGTCTTCATGACCATTTGGGGTTTTCTTGGCAAAGATAACTGGAGTGGTTTGCCATTTCCTTCTCCAGCTCATTTTACAGATGAGGAAACTGAGGCCAAGAGGGTGCAGTGATTTGCCCAGGGTCACACAGCTAGTAAGTGTCTGAGGCTGGATTTGAACTTAGGAAGATGAATCTTCCTAACTCCAGGTCTGGCATTCTATCCACTGTACCACCTAGCTGCCTCCACTGAGAATATAGAAGGTGCTTAATAAACGACTCTTATTAGCCAATGGGGAAACTGAGAGATATGGTTGTAGGTGAATTTAGAACATGTACCATTTTAAAAGAGAAATAAGTACTTGGGGTAGAAATATTAGCCAGTGGAGGAAACAGTGAGATCTTGAAACAGCAACATCTTTATTTGCATAAACCATTAACAAATAACATCGTGGTCTTGAGCACAAACTTATGAGTTTCCAGGAAAAATGGGTAACACTAATACAACAATGGTAAAAAAAAAAAAAAAAACGAGCCACAAAGCAGATCTGACAAAGCACTAGGCCAGGCTAGCCTTCCACCAATCTCTTGAGCAACACGCCAAGGCTGCCTTTTGCCACCTGCAAAGGAGTCTTCTTTGCTTTGTTCTCAATGAAGATACTTGCTCCTGCGCACACCAGTACCTTGGCTTCTTCGATCCTTTCCTCATTACAAGCTAAGTGCCTGCATTTGGAAATCACAAGGATCACTGGTTAGCACTGACTTGGCTCAGTGCATTGTGCACACTACCAGACTGCGGTGCTCCTGGAAAGGCCATTCCTAAATTGAGAACCTGCTCTGGTGTCTTCAAAGTCTAAGACTGCTGGGGGCAGCTAGGCAGCACAGTGTATAGAGCACCAGCCCTGGAGTCAGGAGGACCTGGGTTCCGATACGGCCTCAGACTCTTGACACAAAAACTAGCCATGTGACCTTGGGCAAGTCACTTAACCCCAACTGCCCTCCAAAAAAGCAAAAGAAAAAAGTGTAAGGATGGGTGGAGCCAAGATGGCAGAGTAGAAACAGCACGTCCAAGCCACTCTGCCCCCAGATTCCACCCAAACTATGTAAAAGGGGACTCTGAACAACTTCTGGAGCCCCAGCACCCACAGAACGACACAGAGAAGCTAACCTCCCGCTGAGGACAGCCAAGTAGCCCTGCAAGAAGGACCAGCGCAGAGCTCTGGGAGCCGGCAGCGCAGGAGCTGAGCCCAGGTCCGCAGGAGCCACAGTTTTAGCCCCAGGGCGGCTGGGCCAGCAGCTGGCTGGAGGGACCCCAGAACACCAGCAGCTGTGGCGATTCCAGAATTATCAACTCAGATATGCCTAGGACAAAGTAAGAGGTTAGTGCCCTATGGACTTTGGGACCGGTATTTAGGGAATACGTCGGCTTCTTCCCCTGGGGGCTAGAAGCCACTGAGGAAACATGCCATTTTGTAGTTTTCAGAGGCAGCTCCAGCTCCTGGCCTGCGAACTGTAGGGAGATCCAGCGATCAGTCTTGGGGGGTAATTGCTCTTGCTTTAACCTCCCTGGATCTGGATTGTGCTCTAGGGTGGAAGTCGTGGGTGGGTTTACAGCTTGCCAGAAATGGAAGTTGCCCCCCCCCACATTCAGGACGAAAATTCCTCTATCTGGCCTTAAAGCCATAGTGTGGCAACAAGCCCAAAAGTCAAGTAATTAAGTGGCAACATGTCAAGGCAAAGGAAACAAAATAAACAGAAAAATGCAACCTTAGACTCCTATTTTGGGGGCAAAGAGGTTCGAAGCATAGAACAGGAAGGGGACTGTGAGGTCAGAAATCCTCCTCCAAAAGCTCCAAAGGAAAATATGAGCGGGTTACAGGCCATAAAGGACCTGAAGAAGGACTTTAAAAATCAAATAAGAGAAGTGGAGGAAAAATTGGAAAGAGAAATGAGAAGGATGCAGGAAAAGTATGAAAAGGGTCAACAGCCTGACTGAGGAAAACAACACCTTAAAAAATAGACTAAGTCAAATGGCAAAGGAGGCCCAAAAGGGCAATGAGGAGAAGAATGCCTTAAAAAGTCGAATTTGCCAGATGGAAAAAGAATCTCAAAAGTTCACTGAGGAGATTCATTCCTTCAGAGTTAGACTGGAGCAAATGGAAGCTAATGACTTTATGAGAAATCAAGATGCTGTTAAGCAGATCCAAACAAATGAAAGAATAGAAGGCAATGTAAAATATCTCATGGGAAAAACCACTGACCTGGAAAATAGATCCAGGAGAGACCATTTAAAAATTATTGGACTACCTGAAAGCCATGATCAAAGAAAGAATCTAGAAATCACCCTTCAAGAAATTCTTAAGGAAAATTGCCCTGATGTTTTAGATACAGAGGGCAAAATAGAGGTTGAAAGAATTCACAGATCACCTCCTGAAAAAGATCCTAAAAAGAAAACTCCCAGGAGTATTATAGCTAGGTTCCAGAATCCCCAGATCAAGGAGAAAATACTATAAGCAGCCAGGAAGAAACAATTTCAATATTGTGGAAACACAATCAGAATAGCCCAGGACCTGGCAGCTTCTACACTGAGGGATAGAAGGGCATGGAATATGATATTCCAGAGGGCAAAAGAGCTGGGAATGAACCCAAGGGTCACCTACACAGCAAAACTGAGTATTTTGTTTCAGGGAAAAATATGGTCATTCAGTGGAATAGAGGACTTTCAAGCATTCTTGATGAAAAAACCAGAGCTGAATAGAAAATCTGACATCCAGATACAAGAACCAAGAGATGCCTGAGAAGGTAATCAGGGAAAAGAAATCAAAAGGAACTTATGAAAGTTGACCTATTTACATACCTACATGGAAAAACAATAACTGTGTTTGATGAAACCTTTCTCAGTATGAAAATAATTGAAGAAGGGTGTATGGTCATATGAATACATATGTGAATGTGTGTATATATGTTTACAGTTATACATGGAGAGAGGGCATAGGTTGAATTTGTTGGGAAGGGAGGATACTTAAGGCATGAAATTATGAGGTGAGAGAGGAAAGTGGCAAGAGGAGATGGGGAGAAACAGGGTAGGGTAAACTATCTCATGTAGAAGAAGCTAGGGGAAGTGGCTGCAGGGGAGGGGAAGAATAGGAAGGCAAAAAGGCAAAACCACATTCTCACTGAATTTGGTTCAGGGAGAGAATGACATACATACTAAATGGGATATCTCAACCTGCAGCAGAATAGGGGGCAGGGGGATAAGAGGAGGGAGGATGGATGGGAGGGCATCCTTGGGGGGAGGGGAGGTTGGAAGTACCCACTATAGAAGAGGGACAGGATCAAGTAGGGAATGGACCAGGTCGGGGGTGGGATGGGTGGGAGGGAATTATAAGCAGCCTTGTCCAATATATCTACTATGGTAATATTTTGCATAGCTATACATGTACAACACATACTGAATTACTTATCTTCCCAGAGGGAATGGCTGGCAAGGGAGGAAGGGAATGGATCTGAAATTCGAGGTCTTAACATTAAATATTTCAAATATATATAAATACTATTATCAATACTCTTTTGCATGTAATTAGGAGATAAGATGTGCAGGCATTGGGGCACAGAGATTTACCTTGCTCTAATGGAAAAGTTGAAGGGCGCATGGGAGAAGATATGGGGAGAGCAGATTGGAGGAAGGGATATCTTGTGGGACTGCTATTTTGGGGTGGTGGGTAGGGGAAAAATGGGGAAAAATTGTAACTCAAAATCTGGTGGAAATGAATGATGTAAACCAGAAGTTAATAAAGCATTTGTTTAATTAAAAAAAAAAGTCTAAGACTGTTACTTTAGAGCTCCCTGTCCAAAGCTCCTCCCACTAGGTAACAATCCTTTTCTGTTATTCATATAGGGCTTGGAGACCAGAGAAATGACTTGCCTCCAATCTGTCAGAGATCAGATTTGTAACATGTAGGGGCTCTAAGTCATCCTTTCACATTTACCTGAACTTCTGTTCACAAGACCATTCTCACTCTGGAGAGCACATTCACAAGTAGTATCTTGTTGGGTACTTGCAATAACCCTATGAGACCAGCTGAAACTTTCAAAGAGGAAGAAGTGCTCAAAAGGGACTGCAGGAGGGGGAGGGGAGAGGTAGTGCTCAACAATGAAATTCTGCCAATCTAATGATGAATGCTCACTGGTGAGGAGGCATCTAAAGAGACTGATGCAACTTCACAGAGAACTGAGGTCAAATTTTCAATTGGCACAGTCAGAAGAGGAAGACAAGGGGATACTCAGTCAAGGACAAAAATGGAAAACAATCTATACAAAAGAATAACATGGACCTGGAATAAGAGAATAGAAAAATCAAAGGCCAGGGTAAGATGAGGCTTATCCCAAATCTCCAACAAATAGTGGTATCTAATGGCAGAGATGGGACAGTAGAAGGAGCTTTTAAGGTATAGTTGGCTAGCTAGGGCTTGCACCTATGACTTTTTGGGTATAGGGAATCCAGGGAAGGAAACTCCTGGTACGAAGGTAGCTTGGCACCTTCTCTATAACTTGAGTTTTAAAGAGAGTTGCCTGGGGGCACTGAAAGGGAGGGGATGTGATCTGTTTTACCTGGACAAAGGCAGGATTTAAAAGCCAGGTCTACTTGGTTTGGAGGCCAGCTCCCTGGCCAATATGTCATACTACCTCTCCTAGGCTTGCAACAAAAGGGACATGGCCCCTGGTTGGGACAAACAGGAGAGTGGAAGTACTCCAATATCATTCTGTTTCCATCTTCCCTAGCGAGAAGACTAGATGAAACTAGAAGAAACGTCGTGCAGAAGAAATTCAAAGCCTATACAGGTGAGAAGAGAATAAGGACAGTTAGCTAAGCTACTCTAAATGAATTCAAATCTACCAGACCACATGAATTATATTGATCTCTTCAGAAAATTGGTGAAGCGCTGTTTGTGGATTGTTGTTCTTTCTGAGACTAGGGCTCCCCATTTTGTCCAGGCTGGAAGTGCGGTGGCCCAATCCCAATGTTGATCAGCACACAAGCTTTTATTTGCTATTTTTTCCAACCTTACTCCTCCTTAGTCAGTCTGGGGCCCTCCGCTCCCCCAGCCTAACCACGCTGGTACCAGATCTAGTTCAGACACCCAATTGGCTTTAGCTCAACTGCAGCTCTGAAGTCCTAAACTCAACCAATCCCAAATCTTCAGTCTCACCACAACAGGGACTACAGGTCCCATCACTATGCCTGGTGACCACTATTACTAGCTCTAGAGAATGGGAGATGGGCAGCATGGCATAGCAGACAGGGCAGGGGACTTGAAATCAGGAATTCCACCTTAGATACTTACTAGCAATGACCATGGGCAAGCCACTTCCTATCTTCAGGCATCAGTCTCATCTATAAAATAGGGGGATGGGACCTCTGGGGTCCCTTCTGGCTATTCTATGGCCCTATGTGTGAATTGGGATGATTCATCTCCCCTCCTGGAGCCTCAGTTTCCTATTCTGTAAAATGTGAGAGTTGGACTAGATGACCCTCTAGGATTACCCCCTTCCAACTCGATGTATATATTCTACACTCTTGGAAAAGAGGAAGAAAATAGATAAGGCAAACTAGACCGGTGAGCTTGATATTATACATCCCTGTCAAAATTGAAAATATATTGCTAGTCTATGAGTGCTTAGAAAGGGAGAAACACACATTGCTATGGCTGCCATGCACTGAGAGAGGCTTTGGAAGCCAGGAGAGATAGGGCAGGAGGGACAGAATTATTGTGATTGAAAACCTGAGATTCCCAGCTGGGGAGCACCAAGGGGAGGGGAGGGGAGCTGTGGCTGCTGTGGTAATTAGAAAGAGAGCTAGCATTTTTATAGCTTTTAAGGCTCTGCAAAGCTGGCAGCTTTGACAGTCTCAGAGGCTTGGACAGGGTGTAGACCAAGGGGTGTGCAGAGGGTGGAAGTGAGCAGGACCTCATTCTATTGGGTGTGTACTCGTCCAGGCCCCATTGGGCCTTGGTCACTGTCATCACTTTATATAAAGTCACTGAATAAAGCTCTGGCTTTATTATTCCTGGGGTCTAGTTGAGTGACAGGAGCAACACTGTGGAACTGGGGTTTCTGTATGTCTTCTATTGGTAGCAGAATTGGTAGCTAAATATGGAGGCATTGGCATGAAGAGGTTGGGGATGCCGACATGGTATATAGTTGAGAAATGTCTGGAAAAGACATTACATTCTGGGATGGGCATGCCACTGAAACAAAAATGATCACCTGAGGAATGCCATGGTTACTGTGGCTGGGTTGGGTCCTAAGGGATGCCCTACTGTCAGCCCTGGTTGATGTGTGGGTTAGTTTTGCTTATTTTTCCTATTCATTTTTTAAAAAAAAATTCTGTTCCAAGGAAGGACTCCCCAAACAGGAGAGGAAGGAGAGAGGATGGATTTGGAAATGAAGGGGAAGTAAAAATAAAAGTTATCAATACAAAATTTAAAAGCAAAAAAAGAGAAACGTTTCTCAACTAAGTAAGGTGATGAAAGAATGAGCTATTTAATAATGTGTTTTCAAGTAGGAGCCGCTGAAGTCTTTCTTTGGTTCCTGGCTTGACATTTTGAAACCAACACCTGTTTTTTGTTGTCTACTACTAAAATGCAGAACAAAAGTCATGGCCAATTGACCTAATTTTCTTCTTTGACAGGGATACTAGACTGGCAGATTTAGAGATGGAGGGGACCTCTAGCCCAACTCTCTCATTTTACAGAGGAACAAACTGAGGCCCAGGTAAGAAAAAGGACTGGCCCAGGGTCAAACACAGGATGCTACATCTAGAGATGGAAGGACCCTCAGAGATGGAGTCCAAATCCTTCATTTTACAGAGGAAACTGAGGCCTGTGTGACCTGTCTAAGGTCACACAGAAGATCCTAGGTCTCGAGGTATAGGTAGTTAATGGTAGAAGCAGAGGCAGAATTTGAACCCAGGTTCTGACTCCAAATCCAGTGCCCCTTTCCATTGTACCACACTGCCTCCCCTAGTAGGTGACTCCTGCTCTGGATTTCAGGAAGGCATCTGATAAAGAGTCTCCCAGGAGGGCTGATAGCAGTATAGGAAGGTGAGCTCTGAACAGGCTGAATGGCCATACCCAGTGCATGAGTGTGTGAGTGAGTGATGGGGCCTCCCACAGGAGGATTAATGCCTCTGCCTTGTCCTGTGCAACACTTTTATCAATGACACAATGAAAAAGTTGGCATGTTAATCATTTTGGGGGAATAACACCAAGCTGGGAGAGAAAGATCGGAGTTAGATGACAGAATCAGAATTCCAAATGACCTTGTGAGGCTGAAACAATGTTGAAAAGCAAACAAGATGAAGCTGAAAAGGACTAAGTGTAAAGTTCTGTACTTTGGTTCTAAAATCAACTGCAGAAATACAGGATGGGGACTGAGATGTCAGCAGCAGCTTAGGTGAAGATGGGTGACTTGGGGTGCCACTCCACAGAAGTACACACTGGGATATGACTGCTGCCATCTCTGCAATGAGAGTAATTCACATTTCTAGAGTGCTTGAGAGTTGGCCAAGTACATTCCATACAACTGTGTCGTGTAGAGAGCCTGAGTCTTGTTTCCCTTCTGTTCCTCCATGAGGGCCACTGAGGCTCAGAAAGGTTCCCTGGCTCGTACAGTCATGTGGTTAACAAGCAGTGGGACAAGGACTCTGGCCTTGGATCCCTTCCTACTGGTGTATGCTGCTCCTCCAAGTATAATCTTAGTACTAAGAATGGCCCAGAAGAATGACTAGAATGTTAGTACACAAACCAAGAGAAGGCCTGCTACTCTTGGGTTCTGGACTGGTCAGCTCTGACCAAAAGGTACACTGCTCATTGGAGGCATCAGCATCTTATGGGGCACAAGGCTGAACAAGAACACGTTCACAGAGAACTGATGAAGATGGTAGTGAGAACAGAAAGTTGACAATGTAAGCTCCAAAGGCCAGGGACTGTCTCATTCCTTATATTTCTATCCTGGCACAAAACTAGAGCTTAAAAAACGTTCAGGGGATGACCGATGGTGCAGGGAACATGAAACCACCACATAAAGGCAAATAGTTAAAGCAAGAAAAGAAGCATTTTTTCTTCTTTTTTTGGGGGGGAGAAGGCAGGGCAGTTGGGGTTCAGTGACTTGCCCAAGGACACACAGCTAGTGTTAAGTGTCTGAGGCCATATTTGAACTCAGGTCCTCCTGACTCCAGGGTGGTGCTCTATTCACTGCACCACCTAGATGCCCCTGAAAGAAGCATTTTTTAAGCACCTACTGTACGCAAGGCACTGTGCTAAGTGCTTTACAAATATCTCATTTGGTCCTCACTACAACCTTGTGTGGAAGGTGCTGTTATGACCCCCATTTAACAGATGAGGAAACCAAAGCAGAAAGAGATTGAAGTGACCTGTCCAGGATCACACAGGTAGTAAGTATCTGAGGCTAAATTTGAACTCAGGTCTTCCTGACTCCAGGATCAGTGCTCTCTCCATTGAGATGCCACTGAATTGTCTCTAAAGCAAATGTTTGTCAATCAATTGAGTGTTTATTAAATGTCTATTATGTGTGCCAGGCACTGGGGATACCAAACCAATGAATGAAGCCGCCTCTGCTTCCCAAAAGCTGACATCCTAAAGGAGGAGACAGTAAGTCTATGTAGGCTAAACATTAAGTGAATAAACACCAAGTGGTTCCACACAAGGTGGGAGGAAGGGCAGGAGAATTTGGGGGAGATAAGGAGAGGCAGTTGAGCCATGACTTGAAGGAGAGAGGAATTTGATGAGGCAGAGATAAAGAGGGGGTACACTGCTGGTGGGGGGGACTGCTAGTACAAAGGCATGGCAATGAGAGCCAGAATAAGGAACAGAGAGGCCTCATCTGGCTGGATCCCAAAGTTGGGGAATGGCTTGGGGCCATGGCTGCACCAAACAGGAAAGGTTACATTTTATCCTAGAGGCAACAGGGAATAATTGCAGTTGAGTAGGGGAATGGCCCAAATGGCAGCTGTGTGGAGGAGCAACTGTCTAGGGAGACTTGAGGCAGGGAGACCAATTGGGGGTTGGTGTAATAACCTAGGTGAGATGTGATGAGGGTGTGTGAACAAAGAGGAATTGGATGTGAGAGAGACTGTGGGGATAAAAACAGCAAGATTTGGTGATCTAGTTGCTAAGAGTGGGTGGTTGAGAATAGCATAAGGTTATGAACCCAGGAGACTCAACAGATGGTGGGGACTGGAAGAAATAGGGCAGTCTGGAAGAGGGGAGAGTCTAGGGAAAGATGAGTTTTGGACATGCTGAGTTTGAGATAGATTGGACAGCTGATGTTCCTTCCAACCCTGAGATCCTGTGACTCACCATGTGGGTTCCAGAGAACAGAATGAGGAACAGGAGAAGTTCCAGGGGAGCAGGTTTTGGCTCAACCTAAGGAAGGCCTTTCTCACAATCAGAGCTGTCCACAGTGTGGCAGACAGTTCCACATTAGCTATGGGACACCACAGTGAGTAGGAGTCTGGACAAGATGACTTCTGTGGTCCCTTCCTCTTTGTAGTATTATCATCATTTTATGGATTAAGAAATTGGGGCACAGGGAGGTTATATTATTTGCCTGAGGTCCTAGTCAGTTGGTGAAAGAGCTGGGACTGAACCTAGGTAGCTCTGAGACCTCTCGAAGACCAAGGTATTCCATCTGAACAAGCTACATAAGACTTAAAAAAAGGATGATAGGAATAGGGATTTAAATGCATAGAATTTAAAGCACAATAGAACAAGATTTAAATGGAGGACTCTTAAGGGTTTTGGGTTTGAAAAATGTTGTGTAAGAACAATGCCTAACGATGAGAGCTGATGGAATTCCTCTGCTTTCCAGGCCCAGTGCCAGGCAGACTCAAAACTCCACATGCATTAAAAGTACCACTTAGGAGTTGGAACTACCAGGACCTTGAGCACAAGAGTGTTTAGCCCTGGGGAGGCGGCAGGCAGTACCTTTGTACTTTGTCCTGTTCAGGCCACATTGTAGGTATTGTGTCCAGTTCTGGGCAGATTTTAGAAAGGACTGAAGTGTATCTAGAGGAGAGCAAGCAGATAGAGATGTGATCACCAGATCCTAGCTCTAAGCTAGCAGGACCCCCAGAAGCCGTTTTAGAGAAGAAACTGAAGCCTGGGAGGGGTCTTGGCTTGCCCCATGTCCCCCAGGCAGTGAATGCCAGAGGTGGTGTGTAAACTCTGGAGACTGTTCTTTCAATTGTACCACACTGCCTCCTTCAGGTCAGAACAACTGAGGATCAATTGAAGGAACTGAGAATGTTTGGCGAAGAGAAAATTTCATGGGGACAAGACAGTTGCCTTTGACTATTTAAAGAGTCATCACACGGAAAAGAAATTAAGACTTGTCCTGCCTGGCTGCAGAACAAGGAAGAAGGGCTGGGAGTTTCAAAGAAGCAAATTGAAGTCTAATCAAAGGAAAACTGTCCTAACACCTGGAGCTGTTGTTCTAAAGGTGGAAGTGCCTGAAAAGGTGGTGGTTTCTCCCTCCCTGAAAGTGTTCAGGAAAAGGCCGGGTGACTTGTGGGACACAGCATAGAGGGGCTTCCTGTTCAGGGAAGGGCTGGACCAGATGGTCATGGTGTCCCTTCCAATTCTGTGAAATGAAAAAGACCATGACTTTATACTTACAAAGGAGTGTCCCCCTGAGAATCCTGGATGTTTGTAGAGGCCTTGTACTGCAGAAGTACTTGGACCATCTTCAGATTTCCCTTGGCTGAGGCCCTGTGCAATGGAGTGGCCTCCAAGTGGTCGACAGCATCTGGATTTGCACCTCCTTCTAATAACATGATGGCAATCTGAAGAAATGGGGGGGGGGGGGAGAGTGGAAGGGACAGTTGGGGGTCATTTCGATCTAGCTTAGCACTGGAAGAAATGCTTTGTGCATTCATTCATCTAGTCAGAGCCAGAGGCCCGAGACTCTGTGCACACCTCATGCTTGTTTTTGGATGCGGCATAATGCAGTGGAGTACACCCATTCTGATTGATAACATTCACTTGAGCTCCTTTTCCTAGCAGAGCCTTCACAATCTCATCCTGGCCAGCAGAGGCAGCAATATGGAGAGGGGTCCAACCAGCCTGGAGGAGAAAGGAGAAGGGAATGGGGGAGAAAAGTCCACATATACTTGCAATGCAAAAAAAAAAATGCAGGTAGGAAGAGTTCCCACATCTAGCAACCCCAAGTGTACTTTTTAAGCTAGGCTCTTACCCCCTTCCCTTTGCCACCCCCTCCTCTTACTCAGGGAACTAATTATTACTGTTTTTAGGAGGCACTTGCCAACAACTCCTCAGTGGCTCAAGGCACCATCCCTAGAGTTTCTAAGCTAAAACATCCCTTCCCAGACACCAGTTCCCAGTATGGGTGGTCTCTCTCTTATGGCTTTTGTATTAATTTCCTAGCCTTAGAAGTAAGTGCTTAACAAATGCTTTTGGTTCAGTCATGAATTTTCAACATCTTATTATTCTTATACTTTCTAACATCCCTCATTTTTCATGACCTATACGACTACTATTATTAATCAGCTCCAGGAAAGCAGGACATGAGGTGAAACCACATTATAGGTTACAGGGAGAAATTAGTTTCATTGAAATAATATAAATGGGCACCCATGGGGAGTGATCCAGCTTTTAGAAAGGATTGCGTTATAATGTGCTAATGATATTACTGAGAAACAAATTATGCCGGGGAACCTGCAAGACTATTGCTGTTGGTCAGTCATTTCAGTCATGTCCAACTCTCTGGGACCCCATTTGGGGTTTTAAACCTTGGCAAAGATACTGGAGTGGTTTTGCCATTTCCTTTTACAGTTTATTTTGTAAATGAGGGAAATGAGGCAAACAGGGCTAAATGACATGCCCAGGGTCACACAATTAGTCAGTGTCTGAGGCCAGATTTGAACTCATCAAGATTAGTCTTCCTGAATCTAAGTCCAGTGCTCTCTCTACTGTACCACCTAGCTGACCCAAATAATAATAGTTATGATTTATAAAACACTGTAAGTTTTGTTTGTTTCTTCTGCAAGGAGAAGGGTTTGCTAAATTCTCTTTGGAATATTTTTTTTTTGCTAAATTCTCTTTGGAATTTTTTTTTTAAATAAGTATTTTAATGGGGCAACTAGGTGGTGCAGTAGATGGAGGACTGGCCCAGAAGTCAGGAGGACCTGAGTGCAAATCCATTCTCAGACACTTATTAGTTGTGTGACCCTGTACAAGTCACTTAACCCCAACTGAGTTCCCCCCACACTGAAAATTTATTTCCCCCCAATTACATGTAAGTAGAATTTTTAACATGCATTAAAATTTTTTTTTAAGTTCCAAATTTTCTCCCTCCATTCCCCACCTGCTCCCAATATGAAAAGCAATCTGATATAGGTTATACATATGCAATCATGTAAAATATATTTCCATATTAATCATGTTGTGAAAGAAGACACAGACCAAAAAAAAAAAACCACCCCAAACCCATGAAATAAATATAGTGAAAAACAGTCTGCTTCAATCTACATTCAGACTCCAGTTGTTGTTTCACTGGAGGTGGATAGCATTTTTCATCTTGGGTCCTTTAGAATTTGGCTTGGATTATAGTATTGCTGAGCACAGTCAAGTCAAATTATTCATAATCGATCACCATACAGTATTGCTGTTACTGTGTACAATGTTCTCCGGGTTCTGCTCACCTCACTCAGCATAGTTCATAAGCCTGAGTTTTTCTGAAATCAACCCTGCTCAGCATCTCTTATTGTACATTACATTGTATTACATTACGATCATATATCACTTGTTTAGCCATTCCCCAGTTGATGGGCATCCCCTCCATTTCCCATTCTTTGTCAATACAAAAAGAGCTGCTATAAATATTTTTTTGTAGGAATAGGTCCTTTCCCATTTTTATGTTCTCTTTGGGATACAGATGTAGCAGTGTTATTGCTGGGTCAAAGGGTATGCAGTTTTATAGCCCTTTGGGCATAGTTGCAAATTGCTCTCCAGAATGGTTGGATCAGTTCACAACTGCACTAACAGTCCCAATTTTCCCACATCTTTTCCAACATTTATAATTTCTCTTTTTCTGTCATATTAGGCAATCTGATAGGTGTGAAGCAGCACCTCAGAGTTGTCTTAATTTGCATTTCTCTAATCAATAGTGATTTAGAGCATTTTTATGACTACAGATAGCTTTGATTTCTTCATCTGAAAACTGCCTGTTAATATCCTTCAACAATTTATCAACTGGGGAATGACCTGTATTATAAATTTGACTCAGTCCTTTCTTTTTTTTTTTTTTGGAGGGCAATTGGGATTACGTAACTTGCCCAAGGTCACACGGCTAGGTTTTTTTTTTCTGTTTGTGTGTGCGTTAAGTGTCCGAGGCCGGATCGGAACTCAGGTCCTTCTGACTCCAGGGCCGAAGCTCTACTCACTGTGCCACCTAGCCGCCCCAACTCAGTCCTTTCTATATTTGAGAAATGAGGCCTTCATCAAAGGCACTGATTGTAAAAATTGTTCCCCAGCTTTCTAATTCCCTTCTAATCCTGGATGCATTGGCTTTGTTAGTGCAAAACCTTTTACATTTAATATAATTAAAATTACACATTTTATATCTAGTAATGCTCTCTATCTCTTGTTTGATCATAAATTCTTCCCTTTTCCATAGACCTGATAGGTAAACTATTCCTTGTTCTCTTAATTTGCTTATGGTATCACCCTTTGTTTAAATCATGAACCCATTCTGACCTTATCTTGGTATACAGTGTAAAATGTTCGTCTATACCTAGTTTCTGCCATACTGTTTTCCAGATGTTTTTGTCAGTGAGTTCTTGTCCAACACTTTGTAAAGCCCTTTACAATATTTTCTCATTAGTTCTTCACAATACCCTTGGGTGGTAGGTGTTGTAATTATCACCCCTATTTTACAGTTGAGGGAACTCAGATAGACAGAGGTTAAATGATTTGCCTAGGGTCACACAGCTAGTCAAGTGGCTGAGGTCAGATTTGAATGTGTATGTGTGTTTACATACACACATACAGCTCTTCTGCAACACAAGATTTCCATAGATATGCAAAACTCTCCATAACCCTCCTCTGAAGTACTGAGTAATTATCTTTTTTATTTCACAGAACTGGGACACAAACTGTCTGTGAGTATTAGAGAAAGTATGGCTAGTGGGAAAGATTTAATGTTAGAGTACTTTGGTTTGAATGTGGATTCTTCTACTTTCTACCTATATGACTTTGAGCAATCCACTTGACCTCTGTTTCCTCTTCTGTAAAAGGGTAGTGGTCATAGGCTAGTATTTAAATTGTCTTTTAGTTCCAGTGACTCAGGAGTAAAATGACCTGTCCACGGTCATGAAAGTAATAAGCAGCAGAATCAAAAGGAAAAGCGGGAATTTTCAGTTCGTGCAGGGCTTTCGCCAATGCCAATGCTGTTATAGCAAAATCTATGTGGGACAAAAACCCAGCCATGGTAAACTGATTTTGAGGTATCTGAGAAAACAAAATTTTATAACAAAAAATCTTGATTCTCCTCTGATGTTCACCTATTTTTACACCAGGGCCTTCTTGTATGTGGGTACTCTCTCTAGTGCTATAGCTTGTGACTCATGCATACCTTCAGATCTGTGCAACTCTCATCCATGTCCTCTCAAAAATCTTCCACAGGGAGATTCCCCAATGTGCTTCCTCCATATTTACTGCCATTACAGAGATCCCAATGGGGCACATGGATTGGCAGTTGCCCCCCACTTATAGCACATAACCAGCCCACCTTTCTCTGTTCATACATTTCTCTGACAATGGTTTGACTGCACAATTCCTCAATATGCTGTGGCTTATTTATGCCTGCCATGGATCTCTCTATTGTTCACTGGGTGAAAGTGAATTCTTTGCAAACCATGATATTTCATGATTTGGAGCCATAATAGTATCATCATACTAGAATACTGGTGTTAAAAAGACTGCTTCTGTTTCAAGAAGCATAGCACCACTAAAAAACAGTGTGTACTTTCTCAAAGACAATCCTACCCATTCCCTTACAATTTGTTTTGCTTATACATTACCTAAAATTTCCCCTGTATCCTTCTTCTTCCCCTTATGATAAAGATTTTTTAAAGAAAAAAAAGAGGGAATCCAGCAAAATCAGTCAATACCTTTTAAAACAATTGACAATTCTACATTGTGTCTAAGCTCTGGGGATAAAAAGACAAAAAAGCCCAGTGCCTAGTCTCAAGGAGCACCCAGATTAATAGAGAAGACAATATGCAAACAACTATGTACAAACAAGATATAAACAGGAATTGGAGATAATCAATAGAAGAAAGGCATTAAGGTTAAGGAGGACTGGGAAAGGCAGAAAGTAAGATTTTAGTAGACCCTTGAAGAAAGAAAGGATTCTGGGAAGATGGTGGAATAAGGCAGGAAATTACCTGGCTTTCCCAAATTACCCCACAAATGATTTAAAATAATGCCTTGAAGTAAACTTTAGTAATAAGGCAGAAATAATTAAAAGTTGGGGTAAAGCAGTTGTCCAGCCCAAGACAACTTGGGAGAGCATTAGGAAAGATCAGACCTTTTGCGTGTGGTCTGGCCTGATTGGAGTACATATATCTCCAAATCATCAAACAAGCCCTAGCTGCAGCTATATGGACAGCAGCCTCAGCTTTGGGAATTTTCATCCCTGGGTCAGTATGGGGGTCAGGCAGCTGATGGGGAAGACTGAAGGACCCTCTACTGCTGCTGGACAGGCCCAGGTACACTGACCAGATGAGGTCCCAGGCTGTAGCTATGGGTGAGGAGAAGTGAGCACAGGCCCATGAGTGCAGAGGGGCAAAAGAATGGAATCCCTGGTTTTGGTTCCAGGGCAGAAGGGTGAGCTGAAGCTTATGGCCATGGGCAGAACTGCAGGGTATAAGAGCATTTGCTGCTTGTAGGAACAGTGTTGCTGAGGGCCCTCATCCAGGCTCAGGGCAGAGAGAGGTTAGGCCCCCAGAAAGAGTTCAGAAAACAAGAAAAAGTTGAAGCATGAGACTTTATTATCTTAGAAGGGGTATGAAGGCAGCAGCTGGAAGTGAATAAGGGGTCTAAGGAGAAATAGGATAAAAAGAGAGAGAGAGAAGGGTAAACAGTGAGGAAAAATAGGATGGAGGGAAATAGACAAATAGTAATTAAAACTTTGAATGTGAATGGGATGAAGTCACCCATAAAATGGAAACAGAGAGCAGAGCAGATTAAAAACCAGAATCTGACAATATGTTGTTTACAAGAAACACATTTAAAAATGAGAGGTAGACATAGTTAAAATGAAGGGCTGGAGTAGATTTTCTTATGCTTCAGCAGATGGGAAAAAAAGTAGGAGAAGCAATCGTGAACTCATATAAAGTTAAAGCTAAAAGCAGTATCCAAATTTTTAAAGGAAAAGCTAAATGAATTACAGGTAGAAACAGATAACAAAACTATAATAGTGGGGGACTTCAATCTTCCCCTCTCAGAATTAGATAAATCTCACTAAAAATAAGTAAGAAAGAAGTCAGGGAGATAAGATATAGTAAATATCTGGGGAGATCTGAATGGGAATAGAAAGGAATATACCTTTATTTTCAGCAGTCCATGGTACCCTTACAAAAACTGACCATATACTAGGGCATAAAAGCAAAATATTAAATTCATCCTTTTTCAGATTATAATGCAATGAAAATTATATTTAATAAGGGACCATGGAAACATAGATTAAAAATTAATTGGAGTCTAAATAATCTATCTTAAAGAATGAGTAGGTTAAAAAACAAGTTATAGAAACAATAAATAATTTTACTCAAGAGAATGATAATAACGAGACAAAAATACCAAAACCTATCTCAAAATGCTTGCATCAATAAAATTGTGAGTGAACAAACCAATGAACTGTGTAAACAATTAAAAAAAAAACTAGAAAAAGAACAAATTAAAAATCCCTAATTAACCACCGAATTGGAAATCCCAAAAATTAAAGGTGAGATTAATAAAAATTGATTGTAAGAAAATCATTCAATTAATAAATGAAACTAGGAGTTGGTTTTACGAAAAAAAAAAAAAAAACCAATAAAATAGATAAGCCATTGGTTGATATGATTTTTAAAAAGAGAGAAGAAAATGAAATCACTAGTATAAAAGATGAAAAGGGTGAATATATCACTAATGAAGATGAAATCAAAGCAATTATTAGGAGCTATTTTGCCCAATTATATGCCAATGGATTTAACAATTTAAATGATATGAAAGAATACTTGCAAAAATATAAACTGCCTAGATTAACAGAAGAGGAAATTGAATATCCAAATAAACCTATTTTAGAAAAAGAAATTAAACAGGCCATAAATGAGCTTCCTAAGAAAAAAGCATCAGGTCCAGATGGATTTACAAGTGAATTCAACCAAACGTTTAAAGATCAACTAATTCCAACATTAAAAAAATTATATGGAATAATAGGCCAAGAAGGAGTCCTACCAAACTCCATTTATGACACAAATATAGTACTAATACCTAAACCAGGAAGAGCAAAAACAGAGAAAGAAAATTATAGACCGATTTCACTAATGAATAGGGAGGCAAACAACATATCACAAAAATTACACATTGTGACCAAGTGGGAAACTGTACCAGGAATGTATAACTTTAACATAAGGAAAATTATTAACATAATAGATTATATCAATAACAAAAATCATATGATTACATTAACAGATGCAGAAAAAGGTTTTGACAAAATATGATGCTTAATCCTATTAAAAACACTTGGAAGCATAGGTATTAATGGATTTTTCCTTAAAAAAGATAAGAAGCATCTACTTAAAGTCATCAGTAAGCATTATTTGTAATGAGGATAAGCTAGAAGCCTTCTCAATAAGATAGGGAGTGAAACAAGGTTGCCCATTATCATTAACATATTTATTATTGTATTAGAAATACTAGCAATTGCAACGAGAAGAAAAAGAAATGGAAGGAAATTAGAATGCACAATGAGGTAATAAAACGATCTCTTATGATGAAACTTGGAAAATCCTGGAGCTTTAACTAAAAAGCTAGCTGAAACAATAATTTTAGCCAAGTAGCAGATATAAAATAAACCCACATAATTCATCACCATTTCTATACATCATTAACAAAACCCTGCAAGAGAGATGGCAAGAGATACTCCATTTAAAATAACCACAGACAGCATAAAATACTTGTGAGTATACCTGTGGAGACAAACCCAGGAACTTTTTGTTGTTGTTGTAGTTGTTCATTCATGTCCAACTCTTAGTGACCCCATTTGGGGTTTTCTTGGCAAAGATATTGGAGTGATTTGCCATTTATTTTTCCAGTTCATTTTATAGATGAGGAAGCTGAGTTAAACAAAGTTAAGTAACTTGCCCAGAGTCCCACAACTAGTAAGTGTCTGAGGCTAGATTTGAACTCAAGAAGATGAGTCTTCCTTACTCTAGTTATAGCACTTTATTCATTGCGCCACCTAGCTATACTCTAACCCAGGAAATACATGAACATAATTGTAAAATACTTTTTATACAAATAAAATAATATTTAAGTAATTAGATAAATACTAATTGCTCATGGGTGGCTGAACCAATATAATAAAAATGACAATCCTACCTAAACTAATCTACTGATTCAATGCCATCTCAATTAAATTACCCCAAAATTATTTTTTTGAACTAGAAAAAATAATAACAAAATTCATTTGGAAGAACAAAAGGTCAAGAACATCAGAGGAATTAATGGGAAAAAATGTAAAGGAAGAAGATTTAGCAGCACCAGATCTTAAATTATATTATAAGGCAGTAATTACCAAAACTGTCTGGTACTGGATAAGAAATAGAAAGGTGAATCAGTGGAACAGAGAAGAAATACAATACACAGTAGTAAATGATAAATATAACGTTTTAAGTTTTTGGGATAAGAGCCCACTATTTGCCAAAAATTGTTAGGAAAACTGGAAAGCAGTCTAGCAGAATTTGGGTATAGACCAATATCTTACTCCATTTCCCCAAGATAAAGTTAACATGGATTCATGACCCAGACAAAAAGGGAGATATAAGTAAATTAGAACATGAAACATTTTCCCTATCAGACTTATGGATAGGAGAATTTGTGAATAAATAAGAGATAGAGAGTATCATGAGATGTTATGATGGATTTTGATTACATTAAATTTAAAAGATTTTATTAAAAAAAAAACCCAATATAGTCAGGATTAGAAAAGAAGCAGAAAATCAAGAAATTTTTTTATAGCTCCTTAGAGAAAGGTATTATATCTCAAATATGTAGAGAACTTTGTCAAATTTATAAGAATATGAGTCATTCTTCAATTGATACATGGTCAAAGTGAAGAGGGAAGGGTGATATGGAGGGGGGGAGGGTAAGTGGTTCTGCCAGGGATACCTCTCCTGGCATCCAGTCTGGAAGGAATTCACCAGGCTCAAGCAGACTTTGAAGCCGAAATTGTAAAGTTTATTGTTATGCTGTAGAGAACAGAGGGCTAGATTCTTATGGAACCTGCAAACTCCCAGAGGCCACAGGCATAGTTTTAAGGTGTCAATTATGCTAACTAGGTGAATAAGGGTGGGATCAGGGAGGAGTTAAGGAGTGGTCAGTGCTCAAAGGACCATACACTTTTAATATCAACTGCGCAGGTGTATTGCCCATGATTCACTGGGAAATAGCTCAAGAGGGGCTAACTGGAGGTGTGGTTTTAGGCCTGACACTTCACTAAAGAATGCCCAGTCTGCCTCCCACCAAGGTCATCAGAGACAGTGTGGGTCTATAATTGACTAAGGAGTTACCCTACAGATAAGGTATTGAAGAATTTCTGGTGGGGCTGGCCACTCTAACTAAGGGAGATAACATTTACATAACTTATTGTTTCAACCAGAGATAAACAGGTCATGAGTTGTTGCTGGGCAGAGTGCTGGGAGGGGGAAGGGGCAGAGTCAATGCTCTGAGGCTGGTGGGGTGGAAATGTGATAGTACAGACTGCTTTTACAAATTGATTTTACAGACATAGATCCCAAAGCACCCCACTTACAAACTGATGTTACAGATTGATACTACAGACATATATATATATATCACAAGGACCTCATCAAAAGGATATAAACAGGCAGTTTTTGGATGAAGAAATCAAACCAAATACAGTCATATGAAAAAAATGTTCTAAATCATCATTGATTAGAGAAATCCAAATTAAAACAACTTTGAGATATGATCTCACACCTATCAGGTTTGCTAAAATGATAGAAAGGCAAAATGACAAATGTTGGAGGGGATGTGGAAAAACTGGGGCACTAATGCACTGTTGGTCCAACTGTGAGCTGATCTGTTTTGGAGAGCAATGTGGAATTATGCCCAAAGAGTTATAAAACTCTGCATACCGTTTGATACAGAAATACCACTATTAGGTCTGTTTCCCCAGGTGATCAGGGAAAAAGGAAAAGAACCTACAGTTCTAAAATATTTATAGCAGCTCTCTCTGTGGTGGCAAAGAACATCGAGGGGATGACCATCATTTGGGGAATGGTTAAACAAGTTGTGGTCCATGATCGTGATGGAATACTACTGTGCTGTTAAAAACGACAGGTCGATTTTAGAAAAACATGGAAAGACTTGTAAGAAATAATGAAGAGTGAAATGAGCAGAACAAGAGAATGTTGTTATACAGTAAGAGCAATATTATGCAAAGAATAACTGTGATGACTAAGTTATTCTGAGTATTATAAATACTCAAATCAACTACAGAGGACCTATGAAGGAAGATGGTATCAACTTTTAGAGAAAGAACTGATAAATAGAAGTATGCATAGTATGGTTTTACATATATGTATGTATGTGTGCGTGTGTGCGTGTGTGTGTGTGTGTGTGTGTGTGAAATGGGGGTCTTCTCTAGTGTGGGGTGGGGAAGGAGAAAGGGAGACAGTTCAAAACTTAAAATGCAACAAAAAAGGAAAAATATTTTAAAAAGAAAAAGAAAAAAGAGTAAGGAAACCTGAAGGAGGTCAGGAAAGTACAGAAGAGGAGATAAGGAGAGAAAGAATTTCAGGGATGATGGGCAGCCAGTGAAAATGCCTGGAATTAGGAGATGGAAGTATTGTATATGAAGAACAGTAAGGAGGTCAGTGTATTCACTTCTGATCCCAATTCACTGAAATCTTGCCTGTTGCTTTCTCTTACCTTTATCCAGGGTGACATTGATACAGGTCTGGATTATTTTCATAAAGATTTTGTAGACATGGGAAAGTAAGCATGTGAGATGGTAGTTATGAGTAATGTCTCAATCATTTTGGGGGTAGTAATAAAGTCTGTTCTCCCTCCCCCCCTAAATATTTGGTATCTTCCTGTTCAACTTTATTGAGAATTAACCCTTCAATGTTCTCAAAATAGTGTATGCCCCTCTGTATTTTCTTGGTTTAGTTCAACTACTGCTGTCATCTTTGTTTTCTTCCATGACACTTTTTTATTCTCATGCAGCTCACTGAGGACTGACATGCTAAAAGTTCAAATGAGATGGCTCCACTTCTACTGGTGGAGAGTTTATTAAAATAATCCTGAAAGATCCTTTAAAACTTTTTTGTCTGTTGTCGTCTGTCCAGTTTCATCCTGAAATGCTTGAGTCTCTCACTAAGCTCTGTATAAACAATTTCCTCTCTACTGCTGCTTGACAATGTTTTACAAAGTGACATCACTCACAATCACAGATCATTTTCCATCCTAAGATTTTTTTAAAATGACATTATATTTTAAAGCAGTGCTGTCTTCCACTGTCAAGTGGCAGGGAGATCATGCACTTGCTGGCTAAGGTGGCAATTATTGGGGCAAATGATTTACATTGGTTAAAATTCCTTAGGAAAATGTACTCGTGTCAATATCTGTTCTTTTAGTCAATTTGGGGGGTCAATAGCTTATTTCAAAAAGGGCAGGTTGGAACTGTTTTAATTGCATTCCTTCTTTTTCTTTTAATTCAATACTGATTTTGATCTTCTTTGTCAAAGAAGCCAATGGTCTGATTGTAAATGAAAAGCTGATTTAGAAATAACTCCCATTCCAGCTATTTGGTCCCAAAGCAATCATTTCTGGTGTATTAAACATATCACCCATTTCATTTTTTGTGATATCCTTTAGTATAATTTCTTAACTAGGGAAAATAAGGCACAGTAAAGTTAAATGGTTCACAGGAGATCACAGAATGGGAAAATTTGTTATCAGGAGTCTGGGATTGTCAGCCCCAAGTTTAATCACTAGGCCCACTATGTAACATTCTAGTTATTTATTATTCTAATTTTGTCCATGGTCTAAAAATTCAGGAGTAAGTAAACCCTGGTCTGGAACCAAAAAATAATGGGAAATTTGTTCACTTGGGCTAATACTTACATCATCTTTATCATTCACTGGCACTCCAAAATCGAGCAGGAAGTTAACGATGTCTGGGTATCCTGCTGAGCATGCCCAATGTAAAGCGGTCCGGTTACCCTGCACAGGAAAGAGAACTCACAGTAAGCCTGCACTTTTAAGATTTACATTCCTTCTTGTGAACTTATCAACAAACACATATTCTGGGATATAATTTTTCTATCTGCAGCTCCATCAGCTAGCAACATAGTAGGCACTTAATAAATCCTTATTGACTGATAAAAATATGAACAAAAAATGAAAATTACATGTGAAACAGTGAACATTTATTGCATAATTGGTTTTTTAAAGTTTCTATTAAATAGAATGCAGTAATAACAAAACTGGCCTGTCTGTCCCCTTCTGAGCTTTCCGTTTTATCCTTTTTGTTTCTCTATTACTTCCCACTAACTCACCTCCCACAACAGAAGTCCTCTTTTTTATTTTTTAAAATTATTTTTATTTCATTAAATATTTCCCATTACATGTAAAATAATTTTTAACAATCATTTAAAAATGTTTTGAATTCCAAATTCTCTACCTCTCACCCATCCTCCCCTCCTTGAGAAAGCAAGCACTTTGATTTCGATTATACATGTGAGGTTGTGTAAAACATATTTCCATATTAGCCATGTTGCAAAATAAAACACAAACAAAATAAAACAATAAAAATTTTAAGTTAGAAAAAATATGCTTTAACCTGCATTCAGAGTTCATTAGTTCTCTCTCTAGAGGTGGGATATAGCATTTTTCATCATGGATCCTTTGGAATTGTCTTGGATCATTGCCTTGATGAGAGTAGCTAAGTTTTTCACAGTTGATCATTATTACAATATTGCTGTTATTGTGTACAATGTTCTCATGGTTCTGCTCAATTCACTTTCCTTCAGTTCACATAAGTCTTTCCTGTTTTTTCTGAAACCATTTTGCTTATCATTTCTTATAGCACAATAGTATTCCATCACAACAGAAGCACTCTCTTATCATGAATTAAGTACAGTCAAACAAAACAGGTCCAACACATTGGCCATGTTTCTCCCATTCTGCACCTCTAGTCCACCACCTTTCTTGTCAAAGCTAACTCTGCCCTCTTGAAGGCAAACAGGAGCTCAAAGGCAAGAGAGGAACAATAGCTAATATAAGAATTAGTCAATTTTAAGTTTTATAATCAAGAAATGAAGAACATAGATAGGAAGCCTTGAATCACCTCCTTTTCCGTAACTTGTTAAAGATGAACACAGGGAAAGCACAGTTTCAAGAAATCAGGGAGGGCAGGTTTCAAAAGAATACAAGGACAGAAAATTGGTAGTTGTTTTTAGTATAACTCCCTAACCCTGCAACCTCGAAACAGTAAGAAATGTGCTAAATTGATATAATTAAAATGGGGGGGGGGATAAGCTGGAAAACACCTTCATATGACATAAATTTTTCAAAATAATATGGGATGGGAAAACTGCCTGAAATTCCCATTCACTCTAACCACCTGCAGTCTACATGCTATATATCAAACACAAAAAACCTGACAGGCTGACATTTTAAGCTTTGGCTCCTCTCTTGTTCATTCAGGGCAATGAGTCAGTCTAAACCCCCCCATATTCTTTAATAGGTCGGAACACTGAATAGTACTGGGGTGGGGGTGGGACAGGAAGACCCAGTAGTATATGAGTGGACAGAGGGAAAAGGGTTTCTGTGCCTGAAGAAAAGGGAGTATAGTATAACCCCAGCTACAGTATGTGAAGTTTCCACAAGGCAAGGATCCCCCACACCATATAATCATGAGAAAATTCACCCGAAGAACTGGGATAGGTGAAAAATATCAATCAGTTAAACAAAAAGCTCAGTATGGGACACAGACAGGGCAATATTGTTGTGGCTGCATGAAATCTGGTCCAAACATTAAGTCTCTTTTAAATTTTTATTTGTATCAATCAGTAAGTGCCAGATGCTGTGTTAGCTGCTAGGGATACAGATGTAAAAATTGTACTGGAATGTACCAAAGCACAAAGTCCTGATGAGTTATAGGAAAAGAGGCACAAGAATACTGAATGGGAGGCCAAGAACTTGGGTTCAAATCCTCACTTTGCTATTTACTTACTACCTATACATGGCTGTGGGCACTAAGTCCTTTGACCTCTCCACTTCTCAGTTTCCTCAGAGGAAAACAGAGTTTTCCTCTGTAAAATGAGAAGATTGGTCTAGATGACCTGTAAGGTTCCTTCTAGCTCTCTGAGGAGCATCAGGAAAACTGGGTCTAAAACACAACTCAAGCAGGCAAAGCAACAATGAGATTCATAAGGAAAGGAAGAAGTAATCTAGAAAAGGTAGCACTCCAATGCAGAAACATTGTACTAGGAAAGAAATCTAAAAGCCTCCACTGAAAAATATGAGAATAGGGGCAGCTAGGTGATGCCCTGGAGTCAGGAGGACTTGAGTTCAAATTTGGCCTCAGACTTGATCACACTTAGATGATGTGCGACCTTGGGTAAGTCACTTAACCCCAACTGCCTTGCCTTCCCCCCTCCAAAAAAAAGAATGAGAATAAAACTTGTGGGGTTCCCAGAAATAATGGAATAGTAGCAAGAATCTCTAGAATGTTTCAAAAGAGAAAGAAAATCATTAAGAGAAGAAATTGGGCTAGAAATCAAAGTTCTCCAAGAAAAAAAATCAGTAAGACAATAGATAACTTAGAACATGTAACAGGGAATCATTCTAAAATAGTAGAAACTATCAATGAGAGAACGACCAATTTGAAATTCAAAAATACAGATGTACATAGAAGAAAATCTGGCCAAACAGAAGCAAACAGTAACAAACTTGGAAGATAGGATGCAAAGATTTTTTCCCCAACTGACAGCTTCCCCTACCTGTACTGATTTTACATTAGTTTTATAAATTTTATCTAATTGAAATCATCTGTTGGATAGTTTGTAATCACCTCTCCCCCTTGTTTTGTGAAGAGCTCCTTTCCTAGCCATAGGTGTGAAAGGTACCTGATTTTGTTGTCTTTTAATTTTTTTCCCTCTGGAAAACCTTCCATATTTAGGTTGAGTATCCATTTTGAACTTATTGCGCTATAAGGTGTAAGATGCTATTCTTAACCTAATAGCTGCTAAACTGCTTTTCAGCTTTCCCAGTAGATCTTGTCAAATAGGGAGTTCTTCCACAAATATCTTATGTTCCTGTTTATTAAACAATGAGCTACTGAGGTTGTTTCTGGTTCTTCCTTAGCTAATCTGTTCCACTGATCTACTTTTGTTTCCTCTGCTATTACATACCGTTATCCCTTCCACTACCTGGGGGTTAGGGGTGCAGTGCCCCCTGGATCTGGAAAATCTGTGTAAAATTTTTGACCCTCCCTTTGTAGCAGAGTAGTATCTGAATTATTATGGTATTAAAAGATAAAATGTTGATATCCTACTATATATATGTAACACATATATTTTACACAATTCTGAATTCCTAAACTTTTTCTGTGTAGCCGGCTGGCCTTCACATCTCATTTGTGGCTTCCACAAAACTCCCCCCAAATTCCTACTTGATTTCTTATGCTGACCCGCAATATATCAAAATCGAAATGGGAAAAGCTGCAACGTGGAAGGGATAACTATAGTTTTAATAAGTGCTTTACAATGTAATTTGAAGTCTGGAAGTGGTATTCTTAAGGGAAAAATTCTTAACCAGAGAAGAGATTGAGATGATAAAAGATTATTTTAATTATATGAAACAAAATCAGTGCAGAAAGAAAAATTGTCAATATTTGCATCAAATACCTGATATTGTCTTGCTTTACCTAGCTGTATACATATACACCCCCCCCCCAATAAATGGCATATTAATGCCCCATAAGAAATGAAAAAAAATGGAATTGAGAGAAACTGAGAGACATGGTGAAGAATAAAGTAAGCAGAAACAGAATACTATACACAATGGCTACTATACTGTGAATCACAAGAGGGAAGATGCAAAAGTCCTCAGTTTGAGACTTTATTTGCAGAAAAATTACAGGAAGAGGGAGAGATGCTGAGGAAGGCAGGCAGGCCAGCCTGGCTCCCTGGATTGGTGCTTTACCTTGTCAATCTTGGTAGCAAAGAGGTGGGAGTCTACAGTTGTATAATGTTGCATACATTATCAGATACAGGCACTTTTATCAGGTTATTTTTATTGTTGTTATAAAGGGAAAATAAACTTCCTGTTTCCTTCCCTTTAATCACCTAAAAGTGATTAGAAGCAGGAAGGAAATGAAAACCTAAGGGGGTGCTGTACATTGCTTCTTAAACAAATAATGGTAAATAAGTATAATGAAATATTATTGTGCTATGAGAAATCACAACAGAAACTAGTTCAGAGAATCCTGTGTAGTATAAAATGAAGCAAAATGAAATGAGCAGAACCAAGAGAAGAATGTACATAAGAACAACACTGCAAAGAAAACCAACTCTGAAAGTCCTGAGAAGCTTAACAAAGCGATAATCAACTGTCTCAAAAGCACCTGTGAGGAACCTCTGCCTAGAGAATATGGTCACAAAGAACAGAAAGAGATAGACATTTTTGGATAGGGCCACTGTTTTTGCTTGACTAAACGTATTTATTTCAAGGGTTCCTTTTTTTTTTTTTTTTACCTTTCCAATTATCTCCATTTTGGGTGTGAGGTAGAGGAACAGGTGAGCAATAGTGATACCAAAAACAGAGGGCCATTGTAAAAATTATTTTTAAATGCATGGAAGGAGAACAAAAGGAAGCACAGAAAAGGAGGGCAGTTCTGAAAATAGATTATAGAATTTATTTTATCTATATATTTTAGAAGCACTTATATACTTTGTTACAAGGATTCTTTTTTTTTTTTAACTTTTCCTTATATCCATTAATTTTGGAGGTGGGGTGGAATGGGACAAGAGAGTAGTGGCTCCAAGAAAGAGAGCCATTGTAATTTTTTTTAAATGCACAAAAAAAAAACCCCAGAAGTACAGACAAGGATAGGAAACACAAACGGACAGTTTTGAATGTAAAGTATAGAATTTATTATATATTTAAAAGTTTATATACTTTAACAAATCTGTGTAGATTAATTTTAACTATGCTTTTGTTACAAGAATTCTTTTTTGAACTTTTCCTTATCTCCATTATTTTTGTGGGGAACAGGTGGTAATCAGTACTGATGCCAAAGAGGGCACCTGTAACATTTTTTTTTTTAGATAGACAAATGATAACAGAAAGAAGTATAGGCGAGCAGGGCAGTTTTGAAAGTAAAGTGTAGCTTATATCCTTTTTTAAAAAGCACTTATATACTTTCAAAAATCTGCTGTGTAAACTCGTTTTGCTTGCCTATTTGTAAGAATTTCCTTTTTTTTACCTTTCCTTATCTCCTTCAATTGGGGGAAGGGAGTTAGTTAGCTGGGAAGGAGTGAATAAGCAGTAATGGTACCAAAAAAAAAAGAGGGACAGGGTAACATTTTTAAAAAAATGCTATGAAGAGAACAGAAGGAAGCACAGACAAGCAGGATAGTTTTGAAAATAAGGTACAGAATTTATTTTATATATATTTTAAAGTTGATGTGAAATGAAGATCCATAGTTTCATATAGGGCGCTTTAAAAAAAATTCTGTTGTATTTATAGAAATGTACTTTTTTGGTGTTTAAGTTCAGAATTTTAAAAAAGTCTTTTAATTTTTTTTTTTTAAGAAGAGAAAGGAAGTATCATTGCACAGATCCTGGTCCCTATCCTAGTACCTTACAGCGACTAAAAATGGAGGTCTTCTTGTCATGTCCACATCCCTCCTGATCTGATACCACTGTCACTGCCACCTGTAGAGAGGCTCTAAGCTCCATCACCACAAGAACCCATTTGGGTGAAGTCCCCTGCAGCTAAGAGGGGAGTTAAGTTTGTGTAGCCACCATATTGCAATGTTAGTTTTGGCCACAGCCCCCATTGTAAGTAGACCACCAGGAATGATGTAAATTAAAGTTACCTGGAAACTAATGGTCCACGAACTTGTTTCGAAAATTATTTTGTAATTGTATTGCAGTAGATAGAATTGGTTTTCTTTGTAATTCTATGTATCCGATTTTATGCATTTTAACACATAATTCTGAGTGGGGGTCCAGTGGCTTTCCCAAACTGATGGCTCAAGCTTGGCCTGTGTGTATGTGTGTGTGTGGGATTATGACAAAAGAAAAAAAAAATCAAGAACCCTTGCCGTACAGAATTATAGAGTGGAAGATCCTATTGTTCTGTGAAGTTGGGATTCAGTCAAAGGGCCAACCTTGAGGCCTTAGAGGGCCACATGCGACCTCCAGGCCCCAGGTTTCCCACCCCTGGTCCAGATCTTGAGTTAGGAGGGTCAGGGCGGAGGTCAAACAGTCCATCTCCCTTTCTTTTTCCGAATGGGAAAACAAAGTCCATAGAGAGGGTCTCCACTAGGGAGCTAGATTTAAAGTCAGGAAGGCTGCTCTCCTGAGCCATCGAGTCACACCATTTTTGTTTTCCAAGTGGGGAAGCAGGGCCTTCCTAAGGGTTCCACCTCTTTTTGTATACTGTTGTGTTTATGGAAATGTTCGTTTTTGGTGTTTTATGAATATTAAAAAAACTTTTTAAGCGGAAAAGAAGCGCAATCCCTGGTTCCCATTCTAGTGCCAATCTTTTTTTGTTTTCCAAGTGGGGGAAGGGAAGGGTCTTGCCTAGGGCCCTACCTAGGGTTCTAGATTTGAAGTCAGGAAGGCCCTGGGGGGGAGGGGCCTCGAGTCTCACCCTTTTTGTTTTCCAAGTGGGGGAGGGGAAGCGTCTTGCCTAGGGCCCCACCTAGGGTGCTAGTTAAAGCCCGGACGGCCCGTGAGGGCCACCCGAGTCCCACCCTTTTCGTTTTCCAAGTATGGCTACAGAGACCCAAAGAGGAGAAGGGCCTTGCCCGAGGCCTGAGGTCCCCACTGGGTCCCCACCCCCATCCCCCACCCCGGCCTGGAGGCTGCTGAGGAGGGATGCACATTAGGACCCTCTAAGGACTCTAGCGCTCAAGGCCTCGGTCGAACTCAGGTCTCCGACTTCACTCAGGAAGAGGGAGTTGCGGGGGAAGGCGGGCAGGCCGGCCGGCCGGACTCCCTCGCTCGGTCCCTCACCTGGTCAATCTTGGTGGCCTGGGATTTGTCCGAGAGGACCTTTTCCTTCAGCTGCTCCAACTTCCCGTTAAAGGCCAGGTTACAGATACCCACGTTGGACACGAAGCCCTCCATCTCGCCTTCTTTGCGAGCTCCCACTTCGGCCCCGCCTCTTACTCTAGGGACCAATAGAAGAACCGCTAAGGCGGGACCCCAACCACTCAGGTCTCTCCACTCTTTCCCTATCTCCAGAGCCCAATCGTCCCCCTCCCCCACCTTCCCCACCCTTGGCTTATCCTACTATCCTTCTGGGAATTGTAGTTCTACATAGGTTCCGGGCGGGGGAGTCTTCTCCTTCAATCCTCTGCCTCAGGGTGTTGGGCTACGAATCCCAGCGTGCCTCGCGGCGCGCAGGCGCAGTGCAGTCTGCGGTATGCACCAACGATGACAGCTGGAGAATGGAGTGGAGGCCTTGGAGCGGCGCCGGAGGCGATGGATGGGTCGGCGACCGAGCTCAGGCTTCTGGGGACACACTCCGAAGCCCAGGGGAGAAGCGGGGTGAGTAGTACCCGAGGATTGGGTGGGGGGCTCAAACGGGCAACCCTGGCTGGGCTGGGAGATTGACTGGTCGGACGGCCAGGGGAGGAGGGGGGAGATGTCCCCAGGGGCCACTTAGGGACGTTGTCCAAATTAGGAGAGCCCGAACCAGTGCTCCAAGGGGCGGATCCAAGGGGTCCAGCGGTTGTCCAAAAACTGACACAGGTCCTGTTGTGACGTCATGCCGTCGCTATGGACTCGTTCTTGCCCCGCCCCAACGCGATGACGTCACACGATGGCTATTCGACTTGAGTCTCTGTGGACCTTAAGACCTGCAAGGTGCCATGGCAACTGCAGTCTGAGGTTTTAGGTTGAGAGGTCAACCTCATCCTTTTACAGATGGGGAAACCGAGGCTCAGGGAGGGGAAGTGGCTTGTCCCAGGTTACACATACGATCCTAGATCTAGAGCTGAGAGGGACCTCAGAGGCTAGCTAGGCCAACCCCCATCATTTTACAGAGGAGGAAGCTGAGGCCTAGGGAGGGTAAGTGACTGGCCCAAGGTCACCCATAGGACCACAGATCTAGAGCTGGAAGGGCCCTCACAGTCCATTGTGCCAAGTCCCCTCATTTTACAGAAGAAGAAAGTGAGCCTCATAGAGGGAAAGTGACATATCCAGGGTCACAGAGAAGAGTAAAGGTTTTGAATCAAAGACCATAGTCTAACCCCCCCTGGTTTTACAAAGAAGGAAAATGAAGCCTGAGAAGGTAATCAGACTTGCCTCAGATTGTATAAATAGTAAATGGCAGTCATGATTCAAACCAAGGTCTTCCAAATCCAGCAGTCTTCATTCCCAGAACTCCTGCTGTGGACTGCCCTCTTCATGACCCCACTAATGGCTGCCTGCCTCAGTCTCCCACTACATCTGGGCCTGGTTCCAGCTATGCTTCATTCCCTGGACAACTGCCCAGCCTCCATGCCTTCCTCCCGACCTCCAACTCATACTATCTCTTTTCCAGTTCTGGAATGTAAATCAGTAGTAAATCAGCTGTCATTGCTCCTAGAATCCATGTGTCAGTTTACTCCCCAGTGGCACCATTCACCCTCCCTGTAACTTTTCAAACCAAAAGATCCCTTTCTGGCCATGATTCATATGTGTGTTGTTTATCTTTTAGAATATAAGCTCCTTCAGGTCTGGGGACTCCCTCTATCAGTGCAGATAGCCAACCCAATCTGCACCTTCATAGGACAGTAGATTTACATCTGGAAGGCACCTCAGAGGCCATCTCGTCAGACCCCCTCATTTTACAGATGTGGCATTTAAAAAGTTCAAGAGACATAATTTCTGGGCAATTTAATCATTTTAATTAATGATGCCAGAATTTTTGATAAAAGACCTCTAGCACTCTGGAATGCCAAAGGCAATTCAAATGTGGATCATGATTTATATGCCCTTGGAAGAGGGGTATTTCTGAAGGTGACAGTCAACTCTGAAACAATGAAAGCATTAATATATAGTAATATAGGGGCTGAGAGTGACATCATATCAAAGAGGGGCTATCCCTTTATCCAGACCACCCTCAGCCTTGGGCTATCCTAAGAATTTATCCCCACCCAAACCTGAGTAGTAGTAGCACAAATGGCTTTCCCAGCTGGGTGGGGTCTGAAGGAGATTATTAAGAAAGAATCCAATCTCATCACAAAATCCTCCAGAGACAGAATTTTTGAAATGAAGACTTTAGAAAAGGGGGAGGGGGGGACTGGATGTCTCCAAATAATTTCTCTCACAGATGAGGAAACTGAGGCCCAGGGAGAAGAAGTGACTTTCCCCAAATAGCAGAACCAGCATTCAAATTCCAGTCCTTTGACTCCAAATTCCCTACTCTTGACCAAACCATACTGCCTAGATTATAATTTTAGAGGCTTGCTTGGGGCTCTTAGAAATTAAGTGATTTGCTGAGAGTCACAGCCATGGTGGGGGAACCCCAGACACTATGGTTTTGCCTAAGAGTAGAAGGGTTTCTATGGGCTTTTTTGAAAGTGACAAAGGTTTCTTTGTGTTTAGAAGGTGGGTTTAAATTAATGATTTATAATCCTTACATTAAGTCAATCTTGTGACTTAACCATGTTTTCCAAAGCTTATTGGAGATAGCAGAAGCAGAGATTTTTCCAAATAACAGACCTGGTTCTTGGCTGTCTTACAGCAAACTCACATGCTTTCCCCTCCTAACAAACCACATTTTAAACTATTTTAGAATTTTTCTAAGTATATTCAAGGTCATGTGGGAGAGAAAGACATTAGCTGCTAAGCAGGATAGATAAAGGCTTCATTTGGGAAGTGGCATTTGAGCTCAACCCAAGAAACTAGGGATTCTATGAAGTGGAAGTGAAAAGGGAGTGCCTTCCAGCCCTGACCTTGACAAAGACAGTGGGATGGGAGATAGAATTGCCTTTGTGAGGAACAGCAAGAAGGCCAGTTTGGCTGGAAAAGAGTGAGTGAAGGGGATATAGAAGGTATAATAAGCCTGGAACTGGGGCTAGACTGACAGATTTGCCTAGGGTCCACCTAAGGGACAGGGTATGGCTTGATAGTACTATAGTAGGGTCTCCTGGCATATTCTTCTCTTCTCAAAAGTTATCATTTGGGTTTTGAGCTGATAGTAAGGAACAACTGGAAAACAAAGCTCTATTGAGTAAAGAGCTTATATAAGCTCCCTTCACAGATAGGCAGCATGTTTTATTATGATATTTAGACCATTTGGCATCTTGGGCTAAGTCTAAATTCTGGATTCTTTAAGCAAAAGTTTTCCTCTGTAAACTATAGCACATGTGTGATTAATTAATGTGATGTATTAATAACCGTTGATTTGGGGAGATTCAGATTTCCTTTCTTTTATCCTCATTTCAAGACCTCCCTGAAGGTTGAGCTAACCTTCTCTATCCAGACCCCACCCAGATGGGGGAAGCCCTTGTGCTCTACTCAAGTTTGTGGGGGAGTAAATTCTTCTAATAGATTTCCCAAGGCTGGGGGTAACTTAGAAGTAACTGACATAATCAAAGTTCAGGTCCAGTCCCTCATTGTTAACCAGTCAGAGTTGATCCGTACCCTCTGCAACACCTTTCTTTCAAGGCTCAAGCCCCTGCCATGATTGTCTGTGGTCTAAGAGACCAAAGACTATCCTTTTTATTAATAAACATGCTGGCATTATTAATAAAATGATTAAATTTCCCAGAAATGATATCCCGAACTTTTAAATGTCACATGCCACTTGGGAAATGCCAGTTGATTAATAAATATTTATTGGGTGCCTACTATGTACTTACTGAGCACTGGGAATACAAAAAGAGGCAAAACACAGTGCTTGCCCTCAAGGAGCTTACAATCTAATGGAGAGACAACATGCAAACAAATATATACAAAGGAAGCTACATACAGGATCAGTAGGAAATAATCAACAGATAGATGGAAGGCATTGGAATCATAAAGGGTTGGGGATGGTTTCCTGTAAAAGATGGGCTTTTAGTTGGGCTTTAAAGAAACCAGGTAGGTCAGTAGGCATAGATGAGGAGGGAGAGCATTCCAGGCATGGGGTTTGGGCAGGGACACAGCCAGAGAGAATGTCCAGAGCCTAGAGATGGAGGCCAATGTTGCTGGATCAAATAGTACATGGCAGAGACTAAGGTGTGAGAATACTGGAAAGGTAGGAGAGGGCTGGGCAGTGAAGGACTTTGAATGCCAAACAGAGCTAAAGAGAGGGGATAGGAAGCTACTGACCTGTCCACTTTAGGGAATCTGGAGGACAGATTGACAGGAAAGAGACCGAGGCAGGCTATATTTACCTCCAGGGAAGCCTGAAGGACATTGGCTTGAACTGTCACGTATTCTCTGACCTTTGCTTGCTCTTAGTCACCTTTATTATTTTTATCTGCAGTCTGGAGCCTCAGGCATAATTAGCTTTCAGCAAGCTGGGTACCTTCTGTGCCTCTGATGATAACTGTATATAAATACAAGCCTAGATATTAGGGCTCCTGTGTTCTTGTCCTACTTCCAGTTTGTTGTGGTAATTCTTTTTTCACTTGCTGCTTTCTAATGCTTGTTATGTCTTAGCCCCCACACTAAAATTATTCCCATTGCTTCTTTCTTTCTTTCTTTCTTTCTTTCTTTCTTTCTTTCTTTCTTTCTTTCTTTCTTTCTTTCTTTCTTTCCTTCCTTCCTTCCTTCCTTCCTTCCTTCTTTCTTTCTTTCTTTCTTTCTTTCTTTCTTTCTTTCTTTCTTTCTTTCTTTCTTTCTTTCTTTCTTTCTCTTCTTTCCTTCCTTCCTTCCTTCCTTCCTTCCTTCCTTCCTTCCTTCCTTCCTTCCTAACTTCCTTCCTTCTTTCCTTCCTTCCTTCCTTCCTTCCTTCCTTCCTTCCTTCCTTCCTTCCTTCCTTCTTTCCTTTCTTCCTTTCTTTCATTTTGAGATTGGGTCACCTCCTCTCTCCCAACCTGGAAGTCCAGAGGCCATGATCTTCGGGGCAGCTTTGACCTGCTTCTTTTCTGACATGGGCTGGTTCACCCTTCCTTAGGCAGGCTGGTGGTCCCCTACCTTGGGGTTCACTGTGAAGGTCTTGATATTGATAGGATCCCAATCAGTTTTAGCCCCACTGCAGCTCAGAACTCCAGAGCTCTAGGGATTCAGCAGCTCCAGCCTTCAGATGAGCAACAAGTCCCCCACAGCTGACTTTCCATGGCATCTTGGTGAAAATGGGAAGGAACTTGGTATTAGGACATCTTACCCTTAATCACAATGCAGTCATTTAGCTATATGTAAGGTCAACTAACAAGGGTCAGAAATTGCCCAGAGTAAACACTTTTCCATGACCACCACTGAATATTTTACTTAAAAATGTTTTGTTATAGTATTGACTTGCAGATAATCAACAAACACAAGCACTTCCATACACACAGAAGAATAGAAAAAAGAATTGTACATGAAACCACGAATCTAAATTATATAATGCTTGGATTTTAAAAAAAAAATATTGCAATAAAGTCAAAAGTCCCAAAGTTGTCCTGATTATTTGTGTCTCCTCTAGTCAAGTTAACCTGGATCCTTTAAGCAAAAGTTTTCCTCTGTATACTATATCACATTTGTCACTTGGAAATTTCAATCAATAAATATTTATTAGGTGCTTACTATGTGCTAGGAACTGTGCTAAGTGCTAGAGATAAAAAAGGCAAACAAATATATCTCTTAAAAATCCTTCTGTTCTCTGTTCATTGAAAAAAAAATGTTACAATGACCTCGGTTTTTTTTCCTTTTCACTTTTTTCTCCCTCTCAGATTCCTACCTTATAAAACCACCACCTTCCCTTGTAACAATTATAGACAAACAAAACAAATCCATACGTTGGCCAGGTTCAGAAATGTATATCTAAGGCTGTCCCTTGGTATCTCCCTCCCCCACCTGGGTCAGGTGGTGGGTAGTATGCTTCATCATGGATCGGCCCAAGGGAATTATGGTTGGTCATTACATTGCCTTTCAAAGTTCACTATTAGTGTCTTTTCCCCCTCTCTTTGATCTCTTGGGTGATAAGCCTAGTTGTAGTTTTGCTGGGTCAAAGTGGTATATAATTTAGTGACTTTTGGAACATGGTTCCAAACTGCTTTCCAGAATGACTGGACCAATTCACAACTCCACCAACAATGTATTAGTGTGCTTGTTTTCCCACAACTCCTCCGACATTTGTTGTTTTCTTTTGTTATCTTTGCTAAAGTGATGGGTGTGAGGTAGAATTTCCGAACTACTTAAATTTGCTATTCTCTAATTATTATAGACTTGGAGCATTTAAAAATTATAATTGTTGATGGCTTGGATTTCTTTATTTGAAAACAACTTGTTCATATTTGACTTTTTCAATTGGGGAATGGCTCTTGGTGTTATAAATTTGTATCAGTTCCTTATATAACTTGGAAATCAGAGAAACTTGCTTCACAGATTTTGTCCCCCCAGTTTAAATAACCTGGTTTCAGATAAAGAAATTGAACAAGGCATAAATGAATTTCTGTAGCTACATGCCTTATTCATTTATCTATTTTGTCTTTTTGTTGATGAAAATATTTAGATATGTAAAATTTCCCTTTCCTACTGCTTCAGCCACATCCCAAAAGTTTGGTATATTGTCTCATTGTTGTAATTTTCTTTGATTAAATTATCTATGGTTAGTGTGTTTTGCTCTTTAACCCATTAATTCTTTATGTTTAAATTACTTAGTTCAATTTAAAATCCTGCAAAGGTCCCTCTGCAACCTTTATTGCTTAGTAATTTTAATGAGTTGTGGCTTAGTATAGGATTTATTTAATATTCGTGCTGTCCTGAATTTGTTTGAGATTTTTATGTCCTAGTTCATGACCAGTTTTTATAAAATTTCCATGTACAACTGAGAAATGGGTATACTCCTTTCAGTTCAAATTCAGTAATTGTTATAGATCTACTACCATTATACATTTCTAAAATTCTGTTCAGACCCTTTACTCCTTTTGTCTTTTTATATTAGATATGTCTAGGTACAAAAGGGCTACATTGAGGTTCCCAGACCTTTGCTGCTTATTTCCACCTGTACTTTGATTAACTTTTCATTGGCACATACGTATTAATTTCTGACATTATTCAATTGTTTGTTACCTTTAAGAATAACATAATTTTCTTTTTTAACTCTTTTAATCTTGTCTATTTTTACTGTTGCCTTGTCTAAGATCACAATGGCTACTCCTGCTTTTTTGAGTTTACCTGAGGCATAAATTTTATTGTTGTGTTATACTCTCCTTTTCTGATCTGCTCTATTCCTCTGTTTTGTGGATAAATTTGTCCCATTCATAGTCATGGTTGTGATTGTTAATTTTGTATTTGCCTATGATGTATAAAAAATTTGAGAAACTTAGTTTCTGGGTAATTAATCATTTTAATAATAATGTTAGTATGTTATTAATAAAAGGATGGTCATTTAGCCATCTCTCTTAGACTAAGGACAAATCATGGAACCCACTCAACTCCTTTTTTTCCCCCCCACTCAACTCTTCTATGCTCTTGGAAGAGTGGTTGTTCCTGAGGATGAGATTGGTTAGCAAGTAATGAGAAAGAATGAATATTGTAGACCTGTTCTTTTTTAAAAATAGTATTTTTTCCAATTACATGTAAAGATAGTTTTAAACATTATTTTTTATAAGATTTTTGAGTTCCAAATTTTTCTCTCTCCCTTCTCTCCCCCCTTCCCAAGACAAGCAATCTGATATGGGTTATTCATGTACAATCATGTTAAACATATTTGCACATTAATCATGCCGTAAAAGAAGAACCAGAACAAAAGGGAAAAATCGTGAGAAAGAAAAAAGAACAAAAAAGGCAAATAGTGTGCTTTGATCTGCATTTAGACTCCATGGTTCTTTCTCTGGATATGGATAGCATTTTCATAGTCTTTTGGAGTTGTCTTAGATCATTGTATTTCTGAGAGGAACTAAGTCTGTCATGGTTGATAATCACACAATGTTATTGTTACTATGTACAATGTTCTGGTTCTGCTCACTTCACTCAGTATCAGTTTGTGTAAGTCTTTCCAGGTTTTTCTGCTTGTTATTTCTTATAGCACAATAGTATTCCATTACATTCATGTACCACAACTTGTTCAAACATTGCCCAATTGATGGGCGTCCCCTCAATTTCCAATTCTTTGCTACCACATAAAGAGCTGCTATAAATATTTTTTGTACATCTGGGTCCTTTTCACTTTTTTATGATCTCTTGGGGATACAGACCTAGTAGTGGTATTGCTGGGTCAAAGGGTATGCCCTGTTTGATTGCCCCTTTGAACATAGTTCCAAATTGCTCTCCAGAATGGTTGGATCAGTTCACAACTCTGAAGTAGTCCTGTTCTAATGAGGGACTTGGGGGTCACTTTGATCATGTCATATACTTCCATATCACCCCCAGCCTTAGGCAATATAATCAAAGAATTTGTCCCCACCCAAACCTGACTAGAATACAGTGAGCTTCCTGACCTGGGCAGGGTCTGAACAAGATTGAGAAGAAAATCAATCTGATGTCATTATCAGCAATGCCTTCAGCTGCTGGCTTTTCCCCAATAGAGATTAAGATTTCACAGCGGGATAAATCCCCAATATTAACAGTTAGTTATTTAATAATCATTTCAGCCTGTATCCCATCCATTTTGTACTTCTCTTTGTTCTCAAAGGGCAAGAAGAGTGTGATCAGTGCTAGGTATCTAGAATTAATTATTTATGTATACTAAAGAAATAGAATAAATTTGTTATATTTATTTTTTGTGTTTATTCACCTTCATTTCCAAATGTCTCTCTCTCCTATTCTTCTACCCAAAGTTATCCCTTATAACAATAAAAAAGTAAGGAGGAAAAAAGCAGTTCAGCAAAACAAACTAATCTACTGAATCTGACAGGATAGCCATCCACACCCATAGTTCTTTGCAAAGAAGGAGAATTATTTGCCTTTTTTTAAAATCCTTAACTTAATACCAGATGAGATGATCATTTCTGTATCTAATGCAAAAGAGAGAAGGGGGGACTGTCTGTTCAGAAGGGAGCCTGAATCTTATTATGACCAACTTAATTTTCTCTTTAGGCATATAATACTTTCTTTTTTAAAAACTTTTTTTTTGAGGGGGGAAAGCAGGGCAATTGGGGTTAAGTGACTTGCCCAAGGTCACACAGCTAGTAAGTGTCAAGTGTCTGAGGCTGGATTTGAACTCAGGTCCTCTTGACTCCAGAGCTGGTGCTCTATTCAATGCTCCACCTAACTGCCCCCATATAATACTTTAAATATGTTATCTTCAAAGTTGTCTTGCTTTCTATTTCCAAATCTTCTTCATTTTTTTCTGTTCCTTTTCTTCCTGAAAAGAACATTTCCTACACACCACAGAACAGAAAAAGATTCTGCATGAAACTGAATCTTCATTTCATACTGCTTGCTCTAAAAATTATAATAAATTCTACATGCTATTTTCAAAACTGTTCTACTTGTCATTGCTTCTTCCTGAATTTATTTCTTTTCTTTTCTATCTGTGCATTTTTTTAAAAAATTTTTTATTTTTTTAAAGCAATTGGGGTTAAGTAACTTGCTCAAGGTTACATGGCTAGTCATTATTTATGTGTGGGTACTCATTTTCTGAGGCCGGCGCTCTTACTCACTGCGCCATCTAGCCACCCCGATCTGTGCGTTTTAACAATATTATAATGTTCCTTTTTTTTTTTTTATATCACTGTTGCTGACCCCTCTTCCCCCAACAGTCCTCTTACCCAATGAAAAATCAAGAGAAAGAGGGGGGAAAATTCCCTTGTAATCAAGCAAAACTAATTCATATAGTGGCTATGTCCAAAAATGTTTTTCTCTTTCAGCACTTTATGTTCATCACCTCCCTGTCAGGAAGTGGGTACCATGTTACATCATGGATCCTCTGGAGACATGGTTGGTATAACCTCTACTATCCTCCCATATCTCTTCTGCCTTTTGTGACTAAACTCCTCTAGAAGACTGTCTCGAATAGTGTGCCTCCACTTCTCTTTTCACACTCTCAACAATCTGGCTTCTAAACATCATCATTCAACCAAAAGTGTGTTTTCCAAAGGTATCAGTGATCTCTTAATTGCCTAATGCAATGGCCTTTTATCAGTCCTCTTGAGCTCTGTGGCATGGTCACTCTTCATCTTCTCCGTAACATTCTTTTCTCTCTAGGTTTTCAGGACAGTACTCTCTCTTGTTGGCCCTCCTACATATCTGATTGCTTCTCAGGATTCTTTGCTGGACCTTCTTCCAGGGCATTCCCACTATCCAAGGAAATCCTCTAGGGCTTATACTACTTCACTTGGTGATGTGATCAATTCCCATGGATTCAATGACCATCTCTGTGCTGGTGATTCTCACATCTATCTATCCTACCCTAATCTCTCTGGTTAGCTCCATTGTCTCATTCAACTGCCTATTAGATATCTCAAACTGGATGTCCTTATGTCTTAAACTAAACATGTCCAAAGCTAGGTGGCTCTGCACTTGGCTAGAACCCCTAGCCTAGAGTCAAGAAGACCCCTCTTCCTGAGTTCAAATGTGGCTTCAGACATTGCTAGCTATATGACCCTGGGCAAGTCACTTAATTCTGTTTGCCTCAGTTTCCTTATCTGTAAAAATGAGCTAGAGAGGGAAATGGCAAACCTCAAATGGGGTCACAAAAAGTTAGGACAGAAATGACTCAACAGCCACAAAACCAATACTAAACCCATTACCTTTTCCCCTTAAAACACTTCCCTTCCAAATGTTTCTTTTGAGGGTACCACCATCTAATCCCCCAGGCTCATAACCTAGAAGTCATCCTCGACTCTTTGCTGTCTCACTCTCCTTATCCAGTCTGTTGCCAAGGCCTGTCCATTTTACCTTCTCTCATCTGACACTGCCACCACGCTGGTGTAGGTCTTTATCATCTCATGGCTGGACTATTGCAGTGAACTGTGGGTAGGCCTGTCCACTTCAAGTCTCTCCCTACTCCAGTCCATCTTCCATTCAGCCATCATAGTGATTTTCCTAAAACACAGACCTAATCATGTCAAACCCCCTTCCCTCATAAACTCCAATGGCTCCCTTATCTGATCAAATACAAAATCTTCTGTTTGGTATTCAAAGCCCTGGGTGATCCTCACTTATCTATCCAGTCTTTCTCCAGCACAATCTGCCCCTTTCCTCATGTACTCTTCTATCCAGGGACACTGGCCTTTTACTGTTCCTTGGCAAGACATTTCATTTCCCACCTGCACATTTTTCACAAATTGTCCCCCATGCCTAGAATACTTTCCTTCCTCATCTGTACTTTTGGGTTTCCTTCAAGTCCCAGCTGTCCCAGCTAAAAACCCACCTTATGCAATAAGCTTTTTCTGATTCTCCTTAATTCTAGTGCTTTCCTTATTTATGTTGTATATATATTATCCATACATAGTTGCTGCAAGTTATCTCTCTCCTTAGGTTGTGAACTCCTTAAGGGTAAGGATTGTCTTGTTCCCCTTTTTTGTATCCCCAGTGCTTAATAAATGTTTATTGACTGATTGACCTTCTTTTCTTACTCCCCCCTCTAATTTTGTTAACCCTATTACTACCATCCTTTCCCTCCCCAATTTCCTCTTCCCCTAAATTGAAGGAAAGAAAAATAAATCCTTTGTCTCAAATATACATAAATAAATAAATCCTTATATTCTCAGTGTCCCAATATGTATATCTCATTCCACACCTTCAGAGTTCATCACCTCTGTCAAGAGGTAGGGAGTCTGTTTCATTACTGGATCTTTGGAATCTTGGTTGGTCATTACATTGATCAGACTTCTTTATTAGTCTTAAAAAATGTTTTTGTTATAATGTTGCTTTTACATGAAGGTTCTCCTGGTTGTACTCCCCTTGCTGTGCATCACACCATATAAGTCTTCCCATGTTTCTCTGAAGCTGCCCTTTCATAATTTCTTTCAGTGCAATCATATTCCATTACATTTGTATACTATAATTTGCTTATCTATCCCCCAAATGATGGATACCTTAAGTTCTAATTCTTTGCTGTGACAGAAAGCTGTTATAAATATTTTTGTACATATAAGTTCTTTTCCTCTTTATTTTTGGACGGTAGAGGATTAGTAGTGGTATTGCTGAGCCAAAGGGTATGAATGGTTTAGTGACACTCTGGGCCTCATTCCAAACTGCTTTCCAGAATGGCTGGAAATTCTTAGGATCACCAGTAGTCTGCTAGTATGCTTAACCCACAGCCCCCCTGATATTTGTCATTTTCCTCTTTTATCACCTTTGCTACTTTGACAGGTGTGTGGTGGGACCAGGAGTTGTTTTAATTTGCATTTCTGTAGTGATTTAAAACTTTTTTTTTGTTTGCTTTTTGAAGGGCAATTGGGGTTGAGTGACTTGCCCAAAGTCACACGGCTAGTAAGTGTGTCAAGTGTCTGAGACTAGATTTGAACTCAGGTCCTCTTGACTCCAGGGCCGGTGCTCTATACACTATGCCACCTAGCTGTCCCAATTTGAAGCATTTTTTGCATATGATTGTTGATAGCTTAGATTTCTTCCTTTAAAAGCTGCCCCTTTATATCCTTTTACTAAATGGATATTTGGAAATATTGGGGAACAGCTCTTATTCTTAGTTTTGAGAGGAATGTGCTACAAAGACTTTCCCCCAGTTCCCTGTTTCCTTTTGGATTTTTGAACTGCATTAATTTTGCTAGTACAAAACCTTTTCAACGTTACATAATTGCAATTGCTGTGTTCTAAACCTGGATCTCTAGCTTCGGCTCTTACTTGGGGCTTTAGTGTCAGGACCAGGTTCTGCCTCTCCTTTACTGCCAAGTAACATGGTTAGGCCCTAGGTGGTCTTGACCTGGCATCCCTGGCTTCCACTTCCTTTGGTGTGTGGCACATCTGTGCTCAGCTCAACTTTCTGTGGTTTCAATCCTTGTCCTATACTTGGATGTCCCTAATCAGGACAATGGGTAATCTACTTCCACTCTGGAGTTTCCTTGATTCCGAGGTTGGCACTCCATGGTGTTGTCCACTTTGTGGTGCTTTTGCTGGTTTCTTGTCTTTTCCACCTGTTTATGTGCTGGCCTTGCTGGCAAGACTTCTCTTCCAGTGTCCACGGATTCTGACCATGGTTTTATGTCCTTGTGGGCTGGACAAAGGACTTTGCTGAAGCTTTCTTTGGATTTCTTGGTTATGGTGTAGTCCGATCTTTTTTTTTGCTTTTTGGAGGGCAATTGGGGGTTAAGTAACTTGCCCAAGGTCACACGGGTAGGTTTTTGTTTGTGTGTGTTGAGTGCCTGAGGTCAAATCCGAACCAGGTCCTTCTGACTCCAGGGCCAAGGCTCTACTCACTGCGCCACCTAGCCTCCCCTCTGATCTTCTTTTTAGGACATTGCTGTAATATAAGTAGAAGAGTATAACTTTAGTCTGATTTACCATTTTTGCCATACTCTTCTTTGGAGGTTTCTGATCACCTACTGGATTAGTAATTGTGCCCAACCTTTTCTTTCTTTGCTCCTATTTTGACTAAGTAGTTTAACACCAGCATGATTAGTTGTCTGATTTCAAGGTGATGATTGGAATTGGAAAGGTGTTTGATCCTGCAGTGAAATGTTCTGGTTACTGTATTTTCCTGGCCTTCCAACAGCTGCAGCTAAGCTGGATGTCCCACCCTAATAGCGTCACACCTGTAGTTTTATATACTAAGTCAGTGGAAAAAGAGGGCTCTTAGGCATGAATTTTAATTTTGCACCCAACTTCTATATTTGGAAAGGTTTCTAAAATGAAAAAAGAGTACACTCTGGCTAATTTGATTATACTAGGAGAGAGGGAAAAAAATTGTCAACCAGAATTTATTTTAAAATCTTTTTTTCATTGATAGTTTTTGGTTTTACATTTTCTTGTTACAACATTTACATTTATAAAATGTTTTTACATTTCACATTCTAGATTTTCCCTGTATTTCTCTGCCTTTTCCATCCCACTCAGTCAATAAACATTTATTAAGTGCCAAGCACTGGGAATACAAAAAATGGCATAATGGCCTGTTCTTGGGGGTGGGGAGAGTAAAAACAAACTCTGGACAGGATAACTTTGAAGTAGTCAACAGAAGGAAGGCACCAAAATTAAGGGAGATTGGGAAAGGCTTCCTGAACCAGGTGAGATTTCAGCAGGGACTTGAAGGAGACCAGGGAAGCCAGGAGATAGGAGGTGAGGCGGGAGAACATTCCAGGCATGAGGGAGGGTCAGAAAAAATGTTGGAGTCTGGACATTCATTCCATAATTTAGCAGCAGGCCTATCTGAGGCTATTCATTCAGGTTCCTTGTTGAAATGAAAGAAGGCATTTGTAAGTCATTGGACAGTCAACAGAACGAAGTTTATTTAGCCCTAGCAAAGATATGTGACCAGGCTTAAGTGGTTCTTAGCTCCTATAAATGAGGCCCACTCATCTCCCTGGAGACACTTGCCTGCTTGGCAGAACAGGGGGAGGTAACTTAGGGAGAGGTAACTCAGCAGGTCCAAAGGGCATCTCCCCTCTTGAGGTGACTGGGAATTCATGTCAGCCCAGTCTGAGGCCAAGAGGAAGCTGCATCTTGAGACTTACCATTAGAAATCAATCAGCCAAGCAGATCAGTACATTGAAAGACTGAAATTCTATGCACCTTGGTAACAGAGTAGGGTTTCACTAAGTTCTTATCTAATACCAGTTATGTTCCAGGCCCTGGGCTAAGCACCAGAGCTAGATAAAGAACAAAACAACCATCATCATTTGTATTTTAAACATTTTACAAAACAAATAACTTATTGGGAGAAGTTTGGACACTTTTAGAGTCCAGTTATTTACTTCAGTATTTCAGGCATTTCTTTGGTGTACATATTTCCCCAACTCATGCAGATCAGAACCCTTCTATAACTCAGGTTGCTAGTCTTTCAAAAGTTCCTTTGACCAAAAATTCTTCACCCCTTTGACCTGCCTGGTGATGGGCCTTCTTGCATTGAGCAAGGCTGGTCTGGCCACTGCCAGGCAGCAATTGTCTTCAGGCCTCACCTCAAAACCTTTTCAGCTTGTTAGGAGTAGGTATAGCTTATACTTTGCTGGCCTAGCCTCCCAGTCTAAGGTCAACACGGTACCTCAATGAAGAATTAGAGCAGGGCTCTAGCAAAGAAAAATACAGAAACTGAAACGTAGTTTCTTTCTTTCTTTCTTTCTTTCTTTCTTTCTTTCTTTCTTTCTTTCTTTCTTTCTTTCTTTCTTTCTTTTTTCTTTCTTTTTTCTTCCTTCCTTCCTTCCTTCCTTCCTTCCTCCCTCCCTCCCTCCCTCCCTCCCTTCCTCCCTCCCTTCCTCCCTTCCTTCCTCCCTCCCTTCCTTCCTTCTTTCCTTCCTTCCTTCCTTCCTTCCTTCCTTCCTTCCTTCCTTCCTTCCTTCCTTCCTTCCTTCCTTCCTTTCTTTCTCAGCTATACAAACAAAAAAACTATAAAAGTTTTTATTAAGGTATGAGGTAGTATGGATGGGTTGTGATTCCTATAGATCACAGAGCCACTGAGGCAGATCCTTGAACCTGTACTGCCCCACTGCCCCCCCTCCCCCAAAAGCTGAAAGTATTACATTTCTCCCAAAATATTCTTGTCAAACAATGAAAAGTCCCTGGTGTGATGCTAATTCTGTGCCAGCAATAGGAATCACCAGCTTCATGTCTATTATCCCAGAAAAATGACTGAATTTAGAGAGGCTCATTCTCTCTCCAGGGTGGTGATTTTTTTTGTCTGGGTGATGGGATTATGGGAGTCTGATATGGGAGATGATCTGTAGAGTGGCATGAAAACCTAGAGAAGGGAGTATCCAGCAGGAGAGTATAGTCAACAGTCAAAATACTTGAGAAGGATGAGGGCTAAGAAAAGGCCTTCAGATCTGAAAACAGACATCAGATAACTCCGAAGAGGGCACTTTCAGTTGAGTGATGAGGCTGGTAGAAAGCCAGATCGAAGAGGAAACGTAGGCAACAAGTGTAAATAGATTTTTCTAGGAGTTTGGCTTGTTTAAGACCATGAGAGTGGCAGGTGAGAGTATTTGAATAATGAGGGAGACCTGGCTGTGTTTGTAGGCAGCAGGGAAGGAGCGAGTCAATAGAGATTTGAAGACCAGACAGGGAGGGGGCGGGGTAGGAGTTTACGATGTAGTTGTAATTGTGTTTATTCCAACCAATTTTGCATAGAACTATTTCTAAAATGTATTCCAAACTTATTTCCTTTCTTTTTTAAACAGAGGAAAGGAACTTAATACAATTATCCCTTCCATATAACGACTTTCCCCATCATGGTTTTGATAGGTTGTGGGTCGGCATAAGAAATTAATTGGAAATTTTGGGGGAGTTTTGCAGAAGCTACAGAGGACATTCAAAGGCCAGCATATGACACAGAAAAAAATTTAGAAACTCAGAAATGCATAAAATATATGTACAGTATTATATAATATCAACATATTTTATCTTTTTTTTTCTCCCTAGATCTCATGCTTTATTGACTCTTTAAAAATTTTTTTTAATTTAAATACAAAATGAGAAAAAAAGAAAATATTGCCATGTGTACAGCAGACCATAAGAGAGGACTCAATATAAAACAATAAATTTCTATTTCAAGAAACACCAATACTATATATAGTGTTCAAAGTTGCCCAGCTTTTCCCTGCTTCCCCATAGACCTAATTTCATTCTCTGCTGTGCATTTTTAATTTTATTTTTCTCCTCGTCCAACTCCCACCTTAAATAAGCTACAATTAAGCATTATTATTATTATACATATATATACTTATACATAGATATCTATAAACATATACATGTATACATTCATACACATATATGTAAAACCATACTTTGCTTATTTCCACCTGTCATCCGTTTTTCTGAAGGTGGACAGTATCTTCCTTCATAGGTCCAAGTCTTTCCATGTTTTTCTGAATCAACCAGCTCATCATTTCCTACACTACAGCAGTATTGCAACCCAATCACATCCCATCTGAGAGTGTCTATGAAAGGTTTTTTTCAATTTTCTGCACTCCTTCTACTCTTGGCTACATAGATTTTATTTATATAAGAAGAATTTAATTTAAAATAACCACAGTTATCCTTCTTACATTTCAATGGTGTCCTCCCTTATAAAATAGTTTAAGGTCAGAATCTACTTCCTTTACATTTTCCCCCTAGTTTCTCTGAAGGTCCTGACTTTTTGCTCTTCCAAATGAACTTTGTTATTATTTTTTCTAACTCAGTAAGACAGCTTTTAGTAATTTAATTGGGATCGCATTGAATAGATTAATTAGATAAAATTGTCATTTTAGAAATTTTATTGGCTTCACCTATGAACAATAAATGTTATATCAATTATTTAGATCTGACTTTATTTGTTTAAAAGTGTTTTATGTTTATGTTCACATAGTTCCTCTATCCGTTTTGAAAGTTATATACTCAGATATTTTATACCATCTAGTTATTTTAAATGGTCTAAATCTGGCCTTCTAGGTCCTTTGATTGAATCAAGGTTTTACAGAACAAATCCTTTTTTTTTCTTTTTTTTTTTTAAACAAATGCTTTATTAACTTCTGTTTTACATCATTCATTTCCGCCAGATTTTGAGTTACAATCATTTCCCCCCCATTATTCCCCTACCCAACCTCCCAGAATAGTAGTCCCACAAGATATCTCTTCCTCCAATCTGCTCTCTCCCATACCTTCTCCCATACCCCCATCGACTTTTCCATTAGAGGAAGGTGAGTCTTTGTGTCCCAATGCCTGCACATCTTATCTCCCTATTACAAGCAAAAGAGTATTAATAATAGTATTGATATATATTTGAAATATTTAATGTTAAGACCTCGAATTTCAGATCCATTTCCTTCCTCCCTTGTCACCCATTCCCTCTTGGGAGATAAGTAATTCAGTATATGTTGTACATGTCTAGCTATGCAAAACATTATCATAGTAGATATATTGTACAAGGCTGCTTATAATTCCTCCCACTCATCCCACCCCCCACCTGGTCCATTCCCTACATGATCCTGTCCCTCTTCTATAGTGGGTACTTCCAACCTCCCCTCACCCCAAGGATGCCTCCCATCCATCATCCCTCCTCTCATTCCCCCTTCCCCCTATCCTGCTGCAGGTTGAGATATCCCATTTAGTATGTATGTCATTTTCTCCCTGAACCAAATTCAATGTGAATGTGGTTTTGCCTTTTTAGCCTTCCTTATTCTCCCCCTCCTTTGCAACCACTTCCCCTTGCTTCTTCTACATGGGATAGTTTACCCTACCCTGTCTCTCCCCATCTCCTCTTGCCACTTTCCTCTCTCACCTCATAATTTCATCCCTTGGGTATTCTCCCTTCCCAACAAATTCAACCTATGCCCTCTATCCATATATAACTGTAACCATATACACACACATTCACATATGTATTCATATGACCACACCCCTTCCATTATTTTCATAGTGAGAAAGATATCATCAGTCACAGTTATTGCTTTTCCATATAGGAATGTAAATAGTTCAACTTTGATAAGTTCCTTTGGATTTCTTTTCCCTGATTACCTTCTCAGACATCTCTTCCTTCTTGTGTCTGGATGTCAAATTTTCTATTCAATTCTGGTTTTTTCCTCAAGAATGCTTGAAAGTCCTCTATTCCACTGAATGACCATATTTTCCCCTGAAACAAAATACTCAGTTTTGCTGGGTAGGTGACCCTTGGGTTCATTCCCAGTTCTTTTGCCCTCTGGAATATCATATTCCATGCCCTTCGATCCCTCAGTGTAGAAGCTGCCAGGTCCTGGGCTATTCTGATTGTGTTTCCACAATATTGAAATTGTTTCTTCCTGGCTGCTTGTAGTATTTTCTCCTTGATCTGGGGATTCTGGAACCTGGCTATAATATTCCTGGGAGTTTTCTTTTTGGGATCTTTTTCAGGAGATGATCGGTGGATTCTTTCAACCTCTATTTTGCCCTCTGGATCTAAAACATCAGGGCAATTTTCCTTGAGAATTTCTTGAAGGGTGATTTCTAGGTTCTTTCTTTGATCATGGCTTTCAGGTAGTCCAATAATTTTTAAATTGTCCCTCCTGGATCTATTCTCCAGGTCAGTGGTTTTTCCCATGAGATATTTCACATTGCCTTCTAATCTTTCATTTGTTTGGATCTGCTTAACAGCATCTTGATTTCTCATAAAGTCACTAGCTTCCATTTGCTCCAGTCTAACTCTGAAGGAATGAATCTCCTCAGTGAACTTTTGAGATTCTTTTTCCATCTGGCAAATTCGACTTTTTAAGGCATTCTTCTCCTCATTGCCCTTTTGGGCCTCCTTTACCATTTGAGTTAGTCTATTTTTTAATGTGTTGTGTTCCTCAGTCAGGCTGTTGACCCTCATTTCATACTTTTCCTGCATCCTTCTCATTTCTCTTTCTAATTTTTCCTCCACTTCTCTTCTTTGATTTTTAAAGTCCTTCTTAAGGTCCTCTATGGCCTGCAACCCACTCATGTTTTCCCCTGGGGCTTTTGGAGCAGGACTTCTGACCTCACAGTCCTTTTCCCGCTCTATGCCCCCAAAATAGGAGTCTAGGGTTGCATTTTTCTGTTTCCTTTGCCTTGGCATGTTGCCACTTAATTACTTGACTTTTGGGCTTGTTGCCACACTATGGCTTTAAGGCCAGATAGAGGAATTTTCGTCCCGAACGTGTGGGGGGCAACTTCCGTTTCTGGCAAGCTGTAAACCCACCCACGACTTCCACCCTAGATCACAATCCAGATCCAGGGAGGTTAAAGCAAGAGCAATTACCCCCCAAGACTGATCGCTGGATCTCCCTAAGATTTGCAGGCTGGGAGCTGGAGCTGCCTTTGAAAACTACCAAATGGGGTTTCTCCTCTGCGGCTTCCAGCCCCCAGGGGAGGGAGCCGACGCATTCCCTAAATACAGGACCCAAAGTCCATAGGACACTAACCTCTTACTTTGTCCTAGGCATGTCTATGTTGATAATTCTGGAATCGCCACAGCTCCTGGTGTTCTGGGGTTCCTCCAGCCAGCTGCTGGCCCTGCCGCCCTGGGGCTAAAACCTCGGCTCAAGTGGACCTGGGCTCAGCTTGGCTCCTGCGCTCTGCGCGCTGCGCGCTGCCAGGTCCCAGACCACTGTGCTGGTCCTTCCTGCAGGGCTGCTGGGCTGTCCTCAGCGGGAGGTTAGCTTCTCTGTGTCGTTCTGTGGGTGCTGGGGCTCCAGAAGTTGTTCAGAGTCCCCTTTTACATAGTTTGGGGGGAATCTGGGGGCAGAGTGGCTTGGACAAGCTGTTTCTACTCTGCCATCTTGGCTCCGCCTCCCATATTTTATCTTTTAATACCATAGTGATTCAGACTTATTCTCTGGTACAAAGGGAGGGCCAAAACATTTTCTGTAGATTTTCCAGATTGTGGGGGAGCTAACTACTTTACTCCCACAATGTGAAAGGGGTAACTGTATAGTTTTTTTGATATCTTTCTCATTAATTATTCTTTTTTTTCTTTTTGGAGGGCAATTGGGGTTAAGTAACTTGCCCAAGGTCACACAGCTAAGTTTTTGTTTGTGTGTGCGTTAAGTGTCTGAGGTCGGATCCTAACTCAGGTCCTTCTGACTCCAGGGCCAACGTTCTATTCACTGTGCCACCTAGCCACCCCCTTCATCAATTATTCTTATGCCATGTTATAATGCAGTGCTTCCCTCTGATGTTATTTGTTCTCATTGGCTCCAGACTGCTCTGCTTTGGGAGTTCCTGTGTTATCTTTTTATAGTTTTTCCTCTTTCTTCCTTTCAGGTCAACTGTCACTTCTATCAGCAAACTTACACATACTTCTTACTTATCTTCTGTTGTGATCTTGGAGATCAGACCACTTGACTTGTTCAGTTCTTGTAAGCTATGATTCTTCTGAACCCACAGTCAGAGGGTGGGCCTCTTCTCTTAGGAGTTTGTGAGTCTAGTGCCTGTCCTTTGTGACTTCTATTTTAGGTTATCACTCATCTGTTTTGCTTACTTCCTGCTTCCTGACTGTATCCTGGATATCTGAAATATTATTTTAGCATGGTAAAGTCCTTGAAGATAGGTATTATTTTAGATCCCAGTGGCTAATCCAGTGTTCAGGGCTTGGTGAACCCAATAAATACTTGACAATAGATTGACTAAGACTTTAGGCCCTCCAAGCTCCTAAGGGTTACAACATAGACATATCTTGCTTGATTTTTGGTTTGTGCGTTCAAACTGTCTTGACTCAGTTGTGCTTGAGTCTGAAGAGCTGAGTCCTAGGGATGAGCTCCATTCTCAGAGACAGGAATAGTTAGGGGGTCCCATCCCTGAAACCATCTCACAGCTCATCAACCAGGTTCATGCCTGGGAGCAGTTTGCTTCCTACTAATATCCCATCTTGGAGGCAAGTGTCCAGATTATTCATGACTCCCATCCCAGGTAACTCAGGGGTAATGGGCCATATCACTTCTTGACCTCTGAGAATCTAAGCTTCAGAATAAGATGGCAGGATTTGAAAGCTTGCCTGTTCTTTGTGAGCAATATTTGTCATAGCTGTTGTTTCTGCTGGGGGAGAAGGGCAGGGGAGCAGATCCACAGATGGCAGAATGGGGCTTAGCTCTCTAGAAACATTTTCTTGGGCAGTGAGGAGGGTCTGCTGATAACTATAGTTACAGCAGGGCAAAATTGACTATTCCAAATTCTACATTGGAGACCTTGATCTAACGGATGTGCCCTGGATAAAGGTACAGCAGAGGCTGGGAAATTATAACTAGAAGGAACAAGGAGCCTATTGTATTCATTCACTGCCCCTTAGTTACTCCACATAGAATCAGGAGATTTGAGTTAGAATCTCCCGTCAGATACTTCTTAGCTGTATAACCCTAAGTAAAATAACCCTAAGTAAAATACTTCACCTTGAAGACACTGTTTCGTCATCTGTGAAATGGGAATAATAACCATCCATATACTGCTGACCACACATGGTGGTTGTAAGGAGAATAGCTTGCGACCTTTGGAGCTCTGTGACTAGTAGTGATTGTTTTATATTACTGGTCTGTTCTCAAGGCTGATTATTTCTGGCATTATGAAGGCCTAACTCTAACATGCACAGACAGTGTTAGCTTATGAAAACATTTGCTAAGCTTAGTTCCCTGGCAAAAGCCAAGATCTATAAGACTGAAGCACTGTTTCATTGGAATATTTGTCTATTTACTCTAACCCAAATTTTACTCTGAAAACCCTTGTTACCTGAGGTTCTGTGTGGAGTATTTTGTCTAATCATACTTAGGCAAATATAACTTCAGGACCCAATTTAAGATTGGAGGATCATCAGTCTAGAACTAGAAGGAACCTTCATTTTCAGAGGAGGAACCTGAGGCCCAGTGTGGGGAAATGATTTGCCCAGAGTCACATAGCTAGTAAGTACCTGAAGTAGGATTTGAACCCCAGATCTTAACAATTTCAAGTCTAGCACTACTACAATTAAAAAACCCTTTTCATTTTATACCTAAACATACTGGTATGATTCCAGCCATTATTCTAAGCAGCTTGCTTGAGTTTGAACTAATATTTTAATCTGTTACTTTATCCAAGCCAAAGCAAGCCTTGACAGAATCCATGCACAAAAGCAGAAATCCAAACACAACTATCACTTATTTTTACACATTAAACTTTTCAAACATCAGCCTATTCAGATTTGGCTATCAGCATCTAACAAAGCTAAATCTTAATTATTCCATAAAGTCCAATACATGTGTCATTAAGCCCTAAAAGCAACGATCTGCAAGATATAAATAGAACAAGAAAAGCTCATTATTCAGCAACCCAGCATTTGGTAACAATACCAATTTTTGTTTAGGTCCAGAATTTTTCAGTGATTAGATATACATTTTCTATGGGTAGACGAAGAAAGAACCACAGACCAAATTGCAAAGCATTTAATTGGGATAAAAGGGCAATCTAAATGACAGGGGAAACAGCAATAGAATCCTTCTCAGAATCATATAGAGTAGAAGGGACCTCCACAACCTGGTAGTGTTCTGAACTATCCATGAAAGCCTGTTAATAGCCATCTGGCTTCTGTTTGCATACCTCTGCAGGCAGCCTGGTTCACTTCTAAAAGTCGCTGATTGTTAAGTTTTCCTTTGTTTAAGATACAAAACTTATTTAATTTAGGTTTTTTTTTTTCAGTTAACAAGCATTTATTTATTTTGTTCCTCCCTCTCAGCCCCTAGCCATTGGAAAAACCAAAAGAACAAAACTGTTGTAATAAATTTTCAAAGTCAAGTGAAACAAATTCCCACATTGGTATGACTAATTCTTTGTCTTGAGTCTGTCACCTCTTGCCCAAGTGTTGGGTACCATGCTTCATCACTGGGCCTCAAAAACTGTGATTGGCTCTTGCCCTGATCAGAGTTCAGAAGCATTTCAAGGTTATTCTTTGACTTAACTATGTTGTTATAGAAATTGTTCTCTTGGTTCTGCTTATTTCCCTCTGCATCATTTTATACAAATAAGTCTTTCTGAGTTTGTCTGAAACCATCCCTTTGTCATCTGCTATGGGGTGATAGTGTTGCTAGGAAGTTGTCATCATCATCATTGTTATTTTTTTTTCTTTCCTTTTTTTCCTTTTTGGAGGGGGGAAGGTAGGGCAATTGGGGCTAAGTGACTTGCCCAAGGTCACATCGCTAGTAAGTGTTAAGTGTCTGAGGCCGGATTTGAACTCGGGTCCTCCTGACTCCAGAGCCAGTGCTCTATTCACGGCAGCACCTAACCGCCCTCATCATTGTTATTTAATTTTTTAAAATTTTTTTAAACAAATGCTTTATTAACTTCTGTTTTACATCATTCATTTCTGCCAGATTTTGAGTTACAATCATTTCCCCCCCATTATTCCCCTATCCAACATCCCAGAATAGTAGTCCCACAAGATACCTCTTCCTCCAATCTGCTCTCTCCCATACCTTCTCCCATACGCCCATCGACTTTTCCATTAGAGGAAGGTGAGTCTTTGTGTCCCAATGCCTGCACATCTTATCTCCCTATTACAAGCAAAAGAGTATTAATAATAGTATTGATATATATTTGGAACATTTAATGTTACGACCTCGAATTTCAGATCCATTTCCTTCCTCCCTTGTCACCCATTCCCTCTTGGGAGAGAAGTAATTCAGTATATGTTGTACATGTCTAGCTATGCAAAACATTATCATAGTAGATATATTGTACAAGGCTGCTTATAATTCCCTCCCACTCATCCCACCCCCCACCTGGTCCATTCCCTACATGATCCTGTCCCTCTTCTATAGTGGGTACTTCCAACCTCCCCTCACCCCAAGGATGCCCTCCCATCCATCATCCCTCCTCTCATCCCCCTTCCCCCTATCCTGCTGCAGGTTGAGATATCCCATTTAGTATGTATGTCATTTTCTCCCTGAACCAAATTCAATGTGAATGTGGTTTTGCCTTTTTAGCCTTCCTTATTCTCCCCCTCCTTTGCAACCACTTCCCCTTGCTTCTTCTACATGGGATAGTTTACCCTACCCTATCTCTCCCCATCTCCTCTTGCTACTTTCCTCTCTCACCTCATAATTTCATCCCTTGAGTATTCTCCCTTCCCAACAAATTCAACCTATGCCCTCTATCCATATATAACTGTAACCATATACACACACATTCACATATGTATTCATATGACCACACCCCCTTCTTCCATTATTTTCATAGTGAGAAAGATATCATCAGTCACAGTTATTGCTTTTCCATATAGGAATGTAAATAGTTCAACTTTGATAAGTTCCTTTGGATTTCTTTTCCCTGATTACCTTCTCAGGCATCTCTTCCTTCTTGTGTCTGGATGTCAAATTTTCTATTCAATTCTGGTTTTTTCCTCAAGAATGCTTGAAAGTCCTCTATTCCACTGAATGACCATATTTTCCCCTGAAACAAAATACTCAGTTTTGCTGGGTAGGTGACCCTTGGGTTCATTCCCAGTTCTTTTGCCCTCTGGAATATCATATTCCATGCCCTTCGATCCCTCAGTGTAGAAGCTGCCAGGTCCTGGGCTATTCTGATTGTGTTTCCACAATATTGAAATTGTTTCTTCCTGGCTGCTTGTAGTATTTTCTCCTTGATCTGGGGATTCTGGAACCTGGCTATAATATTCCTGGGAGTTTTCTTTTTGGGATCTTTTTCAGGAGGTGATCGGTGGATTCTTTCAACCTCTATTTTGCCCTCTGGATCTAAAACATCAGGGCAATTTTCCTTGAGAATTTCTTGAAGGGTGATTTCTAGGTTCTTTCTTTGATCATGGCTTTCAGGTAGTCCAATAATTTTTAAATTGTCCCTCCTGGATCTATTTTCCAGGTCAGTGGTTTTTCCCATGAGATATTTCACATTGCCTTCTAATCTTTCATTTGTTTGGATCTGCTTAACAGCATCTTGATTTCTCATAAAGTCACTAGCTTCCATTTGCTCCAGTCTAACTCTGAAGGAATGAATCTCCTCAGTGAACTTTTGAGATTCTTTTTCCATCTGGCAAATTCGACTTTTTAAGGCATTCTTCTCCTCATTGCCCTTTTGGGCCTCCTTTGCCATTTGAGTTAGTCTATTTTTTAAGGTGTAGTTTTCCTCAGTCAGGCTGTTGACCCTCATTTCATACTTTTCCTGCATCCTTCTCATTTCTCTTTCTAATTTTTCCTCCACTTCTCTTATTTGATTTTTAAAGTCCTTCTTAAGGTCCTCTATGGCCTGCAACCCACTCATGTTTTCCCCTGGGGCTTTTGCAGCAGGACTTCTGACCTCACAGTCCTTTTCCCGCTCTATGCCCCCAAAATAGGAGTCTAGGGTTGCATTTTTCTGTTTCCTTTGCCTTGGCATGTTGCCACTTGATTACTTGACTTTTGGGCTTGTGGCCACACTATGGCTTTTAAGGCCAGATAGAGGAATTTTCGTCCCGAACGTGTGGGGGGCAATTTCCGTTTCTGGCAAGCTATGAACCCACCCACAACTTCCACCCTAGATCACAATCCAGATCCAGGGAGGTTAAAGCAAGAGCCATTACCCCTGGAGACTGATCTCTGGATCTCCCTATGATTTGCAGGCTGGGAGCTGGATCCTCCTCTGAAAACTGCAAAATAGCGTGTCTCCTCAGTGGCTTCTAGCCCCCAGGGGAGGGAGCCGACGCATTCCCTAAATACCAGTCCCAAAGTCCATAGGACACCGACCTCTTACTTTGTCCTAGGCATGTCTATGTTGATAATTCTGGAATCGCCACAGCTCCTGGTGTTCTGGGGTTCCTCCAGCCAGCTGCTGGCCCTGCCTCCCTGGGGCTAAAACCTCGCCTCACGCAGACCTGGGCTCTGCTCGGCTCCCGTGCTCTGCGCTCTGCACGCTGCCAGGTCCCAGACCACTGCGCTGGTCCTTCCTGCAGGGTTGCTGGGCTGTCCTCAGCGGGAGGTTAGCTTCTCTGTGTCGTTCTGTGGGTGCTGGGGCTCCAGAAGTTGTTCAGAGTCCCCTTTTACATAGTTTGGGGGGAATCTGGGGGCAGAGTGGCTTGGAAGAGCTGTTTCTACTCCGCCATCTTGGCTCCGCCCCCCATTGTTATTTTTAAACTGATATCAAGCCTAAATTTGCCTCTGCACTTTTTGCCCCTTTTTCCTTGTATTGCCCTCTGGGGCCAAGAAGAACAAGCCTAGTTTCTCTTCCATGTGATGGTCCTTCAAAAAATTTTTGAGAACGTCCCCATATATTTACTTCAAATGTTTAAAGCCCATCTTGCAGATTCCCTTTTTCTTCCTCCCATGCCCCTCCAATCTCTTTTTCTCCAGGCTAAACATTCCTAGTTCTTCCAGCTGGTCCTCATGGTGTGGACTCAAGACTGTTCACCATCCTGGTTGCTTTCCCCTGGCTTCTCTCTAGCTAATTGGGTGTCTTTCCTAAATTGTGACATCCCATACTGAACATGCTACTCTGGAACTAGTGTGACCAGGGAGAGGAAGAAAGCTGTTGCCTCCTTTTCTTCTTTCCCTAGACTCAGTCCCTTTTGCTCTCATTGTTTACATAAGTTCAGTTGATCACTCTCACATCTCTATATCCAGCTCTAATCTCTCTCGAACTGTAGTCCTGTATCACCTGCCTGCTGGGCATCTCTGTAGAGCGGTCCCATTGGCATCACAAATCCATCATAGCCAAATGGAACTCCTCCTAAACCTGCCTCTTCTCTTCTCCAAACCTCCCTATTTTTCTTGAGATTACTATTATCCTTTCAGTCACTCACATTCCCAAGCCCTCAGTCATCCCCGATTCTTCTGTCTCCCTTACCCTCCATGCTCAATCAGTTGCCAAGACTCATTGGTTCTACCTGCACAAAATCTCTCCCATCCATCCCCTTCTCTCTACTCACACAACCACTTACTACTTTAGGCCTGCACCCCATCTCTCACTTAAGCAAATAAACTTAATTGCTTTCCTTGAGTGGTTGATGTTTTTTTTTTTTAAATAAAGGAAGGGTTTGGGAGAGAGAGGGCACAATAGCAACAAGTGATGAAAAGGAAGAAAGAAAGAAAAGAGATTCATCATAATATCTAAAAAATGAAGATGATCAGGAGATTAAGAAAGGCTACTTTTGGGGGCGGAGCCAAGATGGCAGAGTAGAAACAGCTCTTCCAAGCCACTCTGCCCCCAGATTCCCCCCAAACTATGTAAAAGGGGACTCTGAACAACTTCTGGAGCCCCAGCACCCCCAGAACGACACAGAGAAGCTAACCTCCCGCTGAGGACAGCCCAGCAACCCTGCAGGAAGGACCAGCACAGTGGTCTGGGACCTGGCAGTGTGCAGCGCGCAGAGCGCAGGAGCCAAGCCGAGCCCAGGTCCACTTGAGCCAAGGTTTTAGCCCCAGGGCGGCAGGGCCAGCAGCTGGCTGGAGGAACCCCAGAACACCAGGAGCTGGCGACTCCAGAATTATCAACATAGACATGCCTAGGACATAGTAAGAGGTTAGTGTCCTATGGACTTTGGGACCAGTATTTAGGGAATGCGTCGGCTCCCTCCCCTGGAGGCTAGAAGCCACTGAGGAGACATGCCATTTGGTAGTTTTCAAAGGCAGCTCCAGCTCCCAGCCTGCAAATCTTAGGGAGATCCAGCGATCAGTCTCCAGGGGTAATCGCTCTTGCTTTAACCTCCCTGGATCTGGATTGTGATCTAGGGTGGAAGTCGTGGGTGGGTTTACAGCTTGCCAGAAACGGAAGTTGCCCCCCACACGTTTGGGACGAAAATTCCTCTATCTGGCCTTAAAAGCCATAGTGTGGCCACAAGCCCAAAAGTCAAGTAATCAAGTGGCAACATGCCAAGGCAAAGGAAACAGAAAAATGCAACCCTAGACTCCTATTTTGGGGGCATAGAGCGGGAAAAGGACTGTGAGGTCAGAAGTCCTGCTCCAAAAGCCCCAGGGGAAAACATGAGCGGGTTGCAGGCCATAGAGGACCTTAAGAAGGACTTTAAAAATCAAATAAGAGAAGTGGAGGAAAAATTGGAAAGAGAAATGAGAAGGATGCAGGAAAAGTATGAAATGAGGGTCAACAGCCTGACTGAGGAACACAACACATTAAAAAATAGACTAACTCAAATGGTAAAGGAGGCCCAAAAGGGCAATGAGGAGAAGAATGCCTTAAAAAGTCGAATTTGCCAGATGGAAAAAGAATCTCAAAAGTTCACTGAGGAGATTCATTCCTTCAGAGTTAGACTGGAGCAAATGGAAGCTAATGACTATGAGAAATCAAGATGCTGTTAAGCAGATCCAAACAAATGAAAGATTAGAAGGCAATGTGAAATATCTCATGGGAAAAACCACTGACCTGGAAAATAGATCCAGGAGAGACAATTTAAAAATTATTGGACTACCTGAAAGCCATGATCAAAGAAAGAACCTAGAAATCACCCTTCAAGAAATTCTCAAGGAAAACTGCCCTGATGTTTTAGATCCAGAGGGCAAAATAGAGGTTGAAAGAATCCACCGATCATCTCCTGAAAAAGATCCCAAAAAGAAAATTCCCAGGAATATTATAGCCAGGTTCCAGAATCCCCAGATCAAGGAGAAAATACTACAAGCAGCCAGGAAGAAACAATTTCAATATTGTGGAAACACAATCAGAATAGCCCAGGACCTGGCAGCTTCTACACTGAGGGATAGAAGGGCATGGAATATGATATTCCAGAGGGCAAAAGAGCTGGGAATGAACCCAAGGGTCACCTACCCAGCAAAACTGAGTATTTTGTTTCAGGGGAAAATATGGTCATTCAGTGGAATAGAGGACTTTCAAGCATTCTTGAGGAAAAAACCAGAGTTGAATAGAAAATTTGACATCCAGACGCAAGAAGTAAGAGATGCCTGAGAAGGTAATCAGGGAAAAGAAATCCAAAGGAACTTATCAAAGTTGAACTATTTACATTCCTATATGGAAAAGCAATAACTGTGACTGATGATATCTTTCTCACTATGAAAATAATGGAAGAAGGGTGTGTGGTCATATGAATACATATGTGAATGTGTGTGTATATGGTTACAGTTATATATGGATAGAGGGCATAGGTTGAATTTGTTGGGAAGGGAGAATACACAAGGGATGAAATTATGAGGTGAGAGAGGAAAGTGGCAAGAGGAGATGGGGAGAGACAGGGTAGGGTAAACTATCCCATGTAGAAGAAGCAAGGGGAAGTGGTTGCAAAGGAGGGGGAGAATAGGAAGGCTAAAAAGGCAAAACCACATTCTCATTGAATTTGGTTCAGGGAGAAAATGACATACATACTAAATGGGATATCTCAACCTACAGCAGGATAGGGGGAAGGGGGATGAGAGGAGGGATGATGGATGGGAGGGCATCCTTGGGGGAGTTGGAAGTACCCACTATAGAATAGGGACAAGAACATGTAGGGAATGGACCAGGTGGGGGGTGGGATGAGTGGGAGGGAATTATAAGCAGCCTTGTACAATATATCTACTATGATAATGTTTTGCATAGGTAGACATGTACAACATATACTGAATTACTTATCTCCCAAGAGGGAATGGGTGACAAGGGAGGAAGGAAATGGATCTGAAATTCGAGGTATTAACATTAAATGTTTCAAATATATATAAATACTATTATTAATACTCTTTTGCCTATAATTGGGAGATAAGATGTGCAGGCATTGGGACACAAAGATTCATCTTCCTCTAATGGAAAAGCCGATGGGGGTATGGGAGAAAGTATGGGAGAGAGCAGATTGGAGGAAGAGATATCTTGTGGGACTGCTATTCTGGGAGGTTGGGTAGGGGAATAATGGGGGGGAAATGATTGTAACTCAAAATCTGGCAGAAATGAATGATGTAAAACAGAAGTTAATAAAGCATTTGTTTAAAAAAAAAGCTCATTAATGTCATGTAATAAAAAATTGTCTTAACTTTTTTTACCCTAAAAAAAAAAAATCTGGTGGTAATGAATGATGTAAAACAGAAGTTAATAAAGCATTTGTTTAAAAAAAAATCTGGCGGAAATGAATGATGTAAAACAGAAGTTAATAAAGTATTTGTTTAAAAAAAAAGCTTATCAATGTCATGTAATAAAAAATTGTCTTAACTTTTGTGACCCTAAAAAAAAAAAATCTGGCGGAAATGAATGATGTAAAACAGAAGTTAATAAAGCATTTGTTTAAAAAAAATCTGGTGGAAATGAATGATGTAAAACAGAAGTTAATAAAGCATTTGTTTAAAAAAAAGCTTATCAATGTCATGTAATAAAAAATTGTCTTAACTTTTGTGACCCTAAAAAAAAAAAAATCTGGCGGAAATGAATGATGTAAAACAGAAGTTAATAAAGCATTTGTTTAAAAAAAAGCTTATCAATGTCATGTAATAAAAAATTGTCTTAAGTTTTGTGACCCTAAAAAAAAAATATCTGGCGGAAATGAATGATGTAAAACAGAAGTTAATAAAGCATTTGTTTAAAAAAAATCTGGCGGAAATGAATGATGTAAAACAGAAGTTAATAAAGCATTTGTTTAAAAAAAAAGCTTATCAATGTCATGTAATAAAAAATTGTCTTAATTTTTGTGACCCTAAAAAAAAAAAATCTGGCGTAAATGAATGAGGTAAAACAGAAGTTAATAAAGCATTTGTTTAAAAAAAAAAAAAAAGAAAGGCTGCTCTCATAACCATGTTCCTGGGTCTTGGACTTCCAAACCATGCTGACTCTTCCTGAGCTTTCCTCAGTGCCTAGAGCCTTCTTGCCTTGCAACATCCAACTGCCTTTAGGACCTACTTAACGTGGAACATAACTTTGTAAGGTCTGCCTCCTTCCCCCATTGGTGAGTTCCTCTTGGACCCTCTGTTTTGTGGAGCGATTAGGCCTTCCTTCACTCCCTTCTTAGACTCGTTCCTTGCTTCTAGTCTTCCAAACTGTGACCCCCCCAGTGGCTAGCTTTTTCTTCCTTCCCAATCCCCACCCCCTCTTCTCAGCTCCCTTTTGTAAACTGAATATAACCTTGACACAAACATTTTTGTCTTTGTATATGCAGCTTTCAACTTGTTTGCCAAGTTAAGAACAACCAAAAATGAGTCTCTGGTTCCATTATCTCCCTTGTTCAAACCTTCTTCTATGCCACTGGTCTCCAAACTTTGGTTTTTGTATTCCATCAGTAAAATATTTTTGAGCATGCCACCATATACTTACTTATTTATGGATTATATTCATGTACAACTGTACTAATAATTAATGAATGTCGTGTGACACAAAATAGAAATGAAAAAAGATGAGATAAAGATGAAATCTTATTTTTTTTTTGTCCTAGAATCAATAGGCAATTACTGGACTTTATGGGGCAAGACGGGTGCCATGGTCTGAGCTATGCAGTAATATTAATTTCACAGCTGAGTGGAATATGGGCTGGAGTGGGGAGAGACTTGAGGCAGGAAGACTAACTAGTAGCCTATTGCAGTAGGCCAAAGGTGGGGTTATAAGGCCCTCCCCCAGCTTGGTGGCAGCATGTGGAGGAGAGGAAGGGGGCATCCAAAAGAGAAGTCTTAGAGGTAAAAAAGCAAGATCCGGCAGCTGACTGGATATGAGGAGTGGGGACATGGGGAGTCAAGGATGCCACTGAGGTTGCATATCTGGGGGACTGGAAGAGTTACCCTTGACAGAAAGAGAGAGTCTGAATAGGGGTGGATTGGACCAGGGGAAACTTATGTCCTAAGATCTTGTTTTTACTGTCCTTGTTCTCATTGTATATTCTGTGGAGTTCAGTTAGGAACAGTTCAGGGACAAATTGCTATCCTGCCCTTGTTCTTTTATGATTAATGTTCAGATTGTATGGGTAGATAAAATAACAAATTTTATTGCTTGCTGTTGTTGTTGTTGATCTTGTCGCTGTTTTCCCCAATTTCTTAACCAGAATCTCTAGTTTCTTCCTACCCTTGTGATGCATGGTGTAGGCCACCCTCACCTATCCTAAGTGAAAAAGGCAGAGATGGAGTTCTTTCTCACTGGTCACTGCCGTGAGCTGCAGTCTATCTTCGAAGGGTTGACTTCTATAACCAGAGGTGATTTAGGGTACAAGGGGTAGGTATATGGGTATATGGGGAGGAGGGGAGGAATTTTCCCAATGGCATCTCAGCTGCTGTTGCTGTGGGGGTCCAGAGCAAGGTTTAAGTTGGAGATAAGTTCCACAATTGTGGGATTCCACCCACCCTCTGATTGGTTGGTTGGTCATGCTCTCCTTGGGATCAAACCACAGGCCTCCTAGGAGATCCCAGCCCTTATTTCAGAGACCATTATTCCAATCCAACTACCAAGTGAATATTCCTAAAACACAGACCTGACTATGGGACACCCCCTGCTCAAAAGCTACCCCCTAGGACAAAGTACAAAGTGTTCAGCCTGGCACTTACACCCCTCCACAGACTGGCTCCAGCTTGTTTCTCCAGACTTTTACTAACTTACTAAATATTCCACAGAGTTCAAGTCTCATCCCCATCTCCCATCCCTGTGCCTTTTCCCAGGCCATTTTTTCGTTCCAAGATCATACACCCTCCTCATTGCCACCTTTTAGAGTCTACCTTGCTTTTGGATTTGATTCAGGTGTTACTTTTTTCTGGGGGCCTTTCCTGATGCTCCCCCACTCCCCCAAGTTCTTAAGACTCTCTCCTTCCTCAGATTCTTTTGTGTTTATTTGTACTGTCCATGGATATGAAGTGAATTGAAACTCCCTCTTTGCAAAGGCTGTTTAATCTTTGTCTTTGTGTATACCCAACTTCTAAATTGTTAAATGGAATAACTATTGTGGGGATTCCTTTTCATCTACTGATTGGCCTAGGAGGCCTCAGAAGGTCATTCCAATGTTGAGATCATAGGATCCCATGAAAATACACCCCTCTGTGCCAGAAGGAAGTTTTTTTCCTGGCATTAAAACATGTCTTTCTAAAAAGTGACATTAATGTGTGTACCTTTTGCCACTTGCCTAGGTCACCAGCTCCCTTGCCCTTTCCTAGTCCTGACTTTCTTCAGAACCCAGTGCTGATTTGAAATGTGGAAAAATAGCAATTTGAATTTGTTTCCATGACAACTTTTCTTGGGGTAGTAAGCCTATTCCCTCCAAATGGTTAAAGAAAATCACCACTCAGGGAGACCACTGCTTAGTTTTGTAGTTCACTGATAGGTGACATAAAGGGAGGACACAAACTTGAACTTTGCTGTATTGGTACCAACACTGCCCATTGTCTTTGATAGGATGGGTTTCCCCCTTTTTAGTGTTCTCTCTATTTACATTGTTGTAATCAGTGCATATGTTGTTCTTCTGGTCCTGCTTCCTCTATTCCTCATCACTTGCTAGAAGTCTTACCGTGTGTCTCTGAATTCTTTATAATTGGTTCTTCTCATAGCACCATAATATTCCGTTACAGTCATGCAGCACAATTTGCTCATTCATTTTCCTAATCATTGGGAACATATCGTGTTTCAATTTATTTGTTGAAAATAATATTGCTATGAATATTTTTGTACACAAGGATCTTTTTTTGTAAATAGTATTTTACTTTTGCCAATTACATGTAAAGATAGTTTTCAGCATTCATTTTGGTAAGATTTTTGTAAGAGTTCTATTTTTTCTCCCTCTTTCCCTTTCCTCCCCCCTCCTCAAGATAGCAAGCATTCTGATGTAGGTTATACATGTACAATGGTGTTAAAGATATTTCTCTATAAGTCATTCAACATTCATTTTTTTTTGGAGGGGGGAAGACAAGGCAATTGGGATTAAATGACTTGCCCAAGGTCACACAGCTCGTTAAGTGTCTGAGACCAGATTTGAACTCAGGTTTTCCAGGGCCAGTGCTCTATTCACTTCACTGCCTAGCTGCCCCTCAACATTCATTTTTTAAAGGATTTTGAGTTCCAGATACAAGGGTCTTTTCTTGCTGCCATTAACCTTCTTGGGAAATAAATCTAGTCATGGAATCTCTAGGTCAAAGCACATGAACAATTTAATGACTTCTGTAATTCCAAATCTTTAAAATACGTAGCACCTAGGACCAAAATGGCCTTATTGGCTCTCTGTGAAAGCTAGGATGACAAGGTACCTGAATGACATTGCACATTCATTGTATTCTTCGGGAGTGTTTTGATGATATCAATGACAAAACAATGACAGTATTTTCAATTAAACTATATACTCTCTTTCCAAGAAGCGGCGAGGAATAGGTTGGTGGCTTGTCTTGTTGACCAAATAAGACAGTGTATGCAAACTGCCTTGTTACCTAAAGCACTATGTCAGTTATTTTTATCATTACTCCTCCTCCTCCTCTTCTTCTCTCAATTCAGTGGCGTTCAGCTAAAACAATTTTTGGACAAATTTCTATCCTCCTAGTCTTCTTGTGTTCACTATTTGGACTATTTGTGCAATAGAGAAGATGATGATGATGATGATTGTTGTTGCTATTGCTATTTTATCCCGTTACCTAACCAGACTATCCAGTCTCAGCCTGAATCATCTCACAGAACAGCCTCAGCTAGCCTTTCTGATTCCAAACCATCTTGTTTCCGACTCATCCTATATACCATCGTATTTCCTATTTTTCTCTACATCTGTGATTTCATTGCTGAGGGGGAGCTCCAAATGTGGAAACTCCCTCCATGATTGCAGATAGGAAACTCATTTGTGATGTATAATTACCAATTATCTTTAAATACCACTTTACTTAGACCTCTTCTCAAAAAAGTCTTCGGTGTTTCTAACTCCTGTGTCTTGCTTTCAAGGACTTCCCAAATCTGACCCCATCCTCCCTAACCTAACCAGATTTGATTTCCACTGTTGTCCAGTGTCTACTCTTTACTTAGTTGTTCCAGTCTTCTCAAATAGCCCACAAACATGCCTGGTTTATATCCACCTCTCTTCTTTGCCTTTACTCATACTGTTCGTTTCACCTAAATTCCCTCCCCTCCCCACTCCCTTCCCCTTTGTCTCTTCAAGTCCTACCTTTTATTTTCCTTACTTTCCTAAGGTCCACCTCCTTCCTTGAAGGAGAGCCAATTTAACGTCCCCTGAAGATTCTGACTCCCATGGATCTCTCTCCCTTTTCTTTGAGCTCTTATCTCTTAGCTCTAGCTCTTAGACACTGCAGTAGCATTTACTGCGATTTTCTCTTGTGTTTTACAAGTTTTGTTCACCCAACTAGATTACAAACAGGAAGCTTGTTTCTATTTGTATATTATACCTTCCCACCCCCCACCATTAGATTATGAGTTCCTTGAGGGTAGCAACTGTCTTTTGCCTCAGTTTGTGCACATAGTTGGCACTTAATGAATGTCTATTGATTGGTTGATTCCTCTGTAAATACTTGTTGAATGATTTGGAGATAGTGGACATGCTTGCTTTAACTCTGATCTTAATTGGAAAGGTCTCTAATTTTTCTTTTTTTTTTTCAAGTGCCAAGATCTTTTTATTTATCTATTTTAATTTTTTAATTCCCCCCCCCTTAATAGTGTTTTTCCAATTACATGTAAAAATAATTTAAAACATTCACTTTTATAAGATTTTAAGTTCCAAAGTTTTTTTCTCCCTCCCCCTTCCCCAAGATGGCACACAATCTGATATAGGCTATACACATACAATCGTATTAAACATATTTCCACATTTGTCATGTTGTGAAAGAAGAATCAGAACAAAAAGGGAAAACTACGAAATAGAAAAAAAAGAGAAAATAGTTCTAGTTTTTCTTAATGACATCTAATGGTGTCTATTATTTTTACCTAGATAGAATTCAACATATTAAGGAACAGTTCATTTATTCAATTAAATTGGAACCAGTACTCAAGCAGCAGGATCAGGCACAGTGTCTAAGTACTTGTGGGAGAATTCTTAGAATTTTCCTTTGAAGAAAGCCCATTAGCAATTATTACATAAGAATGATGTAATAATGCTTATGCTGTAAAAGACTTAGGAAGAGAAAGAGGAAAAGTGAATTAGTCTGAAGACTCAGCCTGATCCATATTTTCATGGAGATGCTGGTTGGATGAAAAAGAACCTCAAAATGAAGTCAGAAAGCAGAATTCTCCCACTGTTAAATTGTTTTGTAATTGTTTTTCTTTCTATTCAGTTTTTTCCAGGTGTGAAAGACATATAACTATTTTATCAGACTCTCTGGAAGAATTACCTGAAACAGATGAGCCCGTTTGGATCTTGGGGAAACAATATGACCTTCAAGCAGGTAGGATTCCATAGCCATCAGTGAGAACAAAATTAGGCAGAAGGCTGGCAGATCCCAATATGCTGCTAATATAAGCTTCTCCTGATATTTGGGCTGTCCAAAGAGTTACCTTGGGAAATGTTTACCATAGCTTTTGATTTTTGATGCACTGTCCATGTGAAAATGACATTGCTACTCTGAAAATTTGTCTGTTCCCTAGTCTAATCATACCAGTTCTTTCTGCTTGAAAAGTGGCAACCATTATATTTTTGTCTCCTAACCTTGGGTAGTGCCTGTTTCCTAGCCTTTTCTCTCTTCTACCTAGATTCACATGCCTTGCTGACTATATATAATTGGGTAGTTTTGGAGCTGGTTATGTGACCATACCCAAAGAGTGTTCATTAATATATTGTATCGATGCCAACCCAGAGAGAGAACTCTAGTGGTAGTGCCCTAGGCCTTTGTCCTCTTCACCTAGGGGACCTTAGTCTCAAACAGGTCAATGATCCAAAACTGGGAGGGATTGCCAACAACCAGTAAAGCTTATGTGATCATTGGCCTAAGAGTGCCCGGAGTGAGGGAGGCAATGGTCCTGCTTTACTCTGCCCCCATCAGACTGCTTAGGGGGTATTGTGACCTACACATGCTGCATTTTAGGACAAACATCGACAAGATGGATGACCTCCAGGTGTAGTGGCTAGGCCACTGGACTTGGAATCCAAATTTACTGGCCATGTGACCCTGGGCAAGGTATCAGCTTTTCTGGTTCAGTTTCCTGATTAAAGGGGGCCAGATTGGATGACCTCTAGGATTGTTTCCAGCTCTGAAACTCTCAATGTAAGATAAGATGGAGGAACTGGGGCTACTTAGGCAATAGAAGAGAAAGTTTTCAGTGGAACATGATTGCTATCTTCAAGTATTTCTTAGAATCAAAGATGTATGGGTTGGAAGGCACATCAGCAGCTACCCAGTACATCCTGGTCATGAAGGGGGTCCCTGCCCTAAGATACCTTTAGGCTGGCTTCTGCTTAAAGATTTCCCAGGGTGGGAAAGCCACCATACTTATTCCTCTTATGGAGAGCTCGAATAGTTAGCTTTTCACTTCCATGAAGCCTAAGTGTGCCTTTTTGCCATTTCCACTCATGTTCCTGGCTCTGCCTTCTGAATAAAGAGAACAGGGTTAATCCCTCTTTCATGTGGCAGCCCTTTAAATAGTTGAAGACACATGTCATGTCCCCCCAAGTCTTCTCCAGTCTCACCCTACCCAGTTCTTTCAGCAGATCTCTATATAGCATGGAGTCAAGGCCTTTCACTGTCACTGTTGCTTTCCTCTGGTGTTCTGCAGCTTCTCGGTGTCGTTTCTAAACCGTAATGCCAAGAACTGAAGTCAGCCCCACAGATCTAGTCTGACCTTAGTAGCTGCCCTAGGTCTGAGTAGCATCTCTCTCTGCATGATTCCCAGATCTCCATCTCTAGCCCAGTCTCTTTCCTGAGCTTCAGTTTCTATTGGACATTTCATACTGGCCAGCTGGAGAAACTTTGGACTCCACATGTTCCAAACTGATTTCATGCTCTTTCCCCTGAAATCCTCTCGTCTTCCAAAGTCCCTGTTTCTGTCCAAAGTACCCCCATGGTTTCAGTCTCCCAGGGTTGTAACCTTGGCATTATCCTAGACTTCTCCTCACTTTCTTTTCCAGTCAGTTGCTAAGTCTTGCTGTCTCTATGTTTACAACACTGTCCTCTTTTGACCCCTTTTTTGTACTCACCCAACCACTTTCAGACCTTCATCACCTCTCACATAGATTATCGCATCAGCTTTCTGTTTGCTCTCCCTGCCTCAAGTCTTTCCCCACTCACTCCATTCTCCATGGTGCTGCCAAAATGATTTTCTTTTTTCTCTACTTCATCAACTTCCTATTTGACAATAGGAGCAAATATAAACTCCTCTTTTTAACTTTTAAAGCTATTCACAACCTGACCCCCAACCTGTCTTTCTAGCCTCTGGAAATTCTTCCCTGTGGTGGGAGCAGTATCTTCATTCCTAACGCTATACATGTTAGATTAGTTTTTCCTTAAAAGGCTCGAAATACTCCTTGAGACTTGGTTGGCTCCCGAGTATAAAACAGCCACAAGAAACTGGAGGGGTTTTCAGATACTTGACTGGTGAATCTTCAGCTCTTTGCTCAGCTGAATCAACGCCGGGGGTTCTCATTGCCCATCCCTGTTGAATAGCTTCCTCCTGTGGCCAAGTAAACTATAGAGTGACCTGCAAAAGTCTCTTTTGTTCCAAGAGGAAGCTAAACTAAGAGAGGACTGACCTGAATGAGGCCCAGTTCACAACAAATGCATTTATTAAAGTGAGGAATAAGGTGTGCCCAGATTGGCCTTCATGTTTCAGGTGGTGCTTCAGTGGGTGGACTACCTGACCTGGAGTCAGGAAGACTCATCTTCCTGAGTTCAAATCTGGCCTCAGACACTTCCTAGCTCTGAGACCCTGGGCAAGTCACTTCACCTTGTTTGCTTCAGTTTCCTCATCTGTAAAATGTAAAATCTATAAAGAGCTGGAGAAGGAAACAGCAAACAACTCCAGTACCTTTGCCAAAAAACCCAGATGGGGTCACAAAGTGTCAGATGTGACTGAAAATGACTAAACAGCAGCAAAAGTATAAAAGGTGGTTGCTTACTGTGAGGCACCTTCTATTTCTGGAAAATTAGAAAGCAACTTGCCTGTGGTCATTCAACTAGAAGAGAACAATGTGTTCTGTGTCCTTAAGTGTACCTTGAAGATGATTTCCATAAACTGTTGTTTGAAGTTCTTCAGCTTTAGAGGGGTGAGAGGAAGGGAGCCCTTCATAGTCATTTAAGCTCCCTCCAGGTTCCATTGGGGGATCTTATCAGAACTGCCAAGTATCTCAAAGCAGCCTGGAGGGATTGAACTTTTGGGATGGAGAAAGTAATTTCCCCTGATTAGAAAAGGACAGATTCAGTAGAACTGAGGTCTTTCTGGAACTGCATTCTAATGGTCGTAATTGTTTTGGGGAGGCCTTCTCATAAAAGTCCCCTACTTCCTCATATTTGTATAAATGTCTGGTTTCGAATGGCATTTTGGAATAACTGTACAGCTGACCCAGTGGTCCTCAGCTCTGTAATCGTATCTGGACATAGCCGGCCATTGAAGAGTGCCATGAGAAATCCCGAGAGTGAGAGAAGTTAGACAAAGGCAGATCCATGGAATTTTAGGACTGAGAACTCTGCTGAAGAAACTGTTGGAGTTTGGTTTTTTTGTTTTTTAATTTGACATCTGAGAAACCCACTACAATTTTGCCACATGGATTTTGTTGTGGTTATTTGGTGCCAGCTTGGGGAGACACTTGAAAGGGCAAAGTTAAATTCTCTCTGAGAGGCCAAACTCGTTCTGGAATTGAGAATATGGCCAGATGCACTAGTTGCCCCTCACTTAGTTAGCTGAGGACAGGCAGGGCTGCTTTATCAATCTTGGAAGTTTGCACTCTCACCCCTGAACTGTGAACTGCCATTAGAGCTTCCAGGGAGGGGCCCCAAAAGAGCATGAACCTCAGGCCCCAGGCAGCAATGGCGTCTGCTTGGACTGGTCCTGAGGAGTCTCTGGCTTTGTTACTTTTTTTTCTATTGGTTTGTGTCCTTACTCTAGCAAAGAAGGGCAGGACCCAGTAGTAGTAGTATCCTCATGGCTTCTGCTGAGCACAGGAAGGCAATGGTAGTGTAGGCCCATAGCAGCCTTTGACACAGGGGAGCAGAGGCAGGTCTGATGTAGTTGGTCAGGCAGGCTTCTGCAGTGGCATCGCAGTAGTACCTAGGCCTAAAGCAACCCAGCAGAGGGCAAAAGAGCTCAGGCTTTAGGAGCAGTAGTTGTCCTTCCCTGGCAAAGGGGGTAGCAGTTGACCCTGGCAGAGTGGGCAAAGATGTAGGCCCCAAGGGGGCCCTGTCTGGGGGTCATGGGCAGAGATAGGGCTCCAGCCACAGCAGATAGTGTTGGGCAGAGATATAGGTCCTAGCAGACAGTGAGCAGAGATGCAGGCCTCAGTTACCTGTAGCAGGCAGTGAGTAGTGACACAGGCCACAGTGGCAGTGAAAAGTGAATCAACTCTCAGCATCAGTGGTGGCCCAGTGGCAGAACGGGCACTGGTATCACAAGGCAGGCCCACTAGAGCCCACTGATTACTCTAGTGTACAACTGATGGACTTCCAGTACAACATCCAGTGATCTCCCCAGGGAAGGGCTTTGAGGATCAAGGGATGGTGCTGTTGGGAGAAAGCTTGCTTTATGGTAACAAGGAGAAGATGAAAGTGTCTAACCAGCTTCCCCTGGAAGCACAGGGGCAGTCATTGAGAGGCCTCTCCTGCAGCCAAGATCCTGTATTCCCCCCAGGCTAGTGGGATAGGGAACACTTAAGCAGCCGGTGTATACCTATGATGCAGATGGATGACAGTGCAGGAAGGCTCTTCATCTTCTCTCTGCTCCCGATAGTCACTTTTTTACACTGAGGATCTCACTGTCCATTGCAAAGATGTAGGATCATCTGCCACCTGGATCTGATTTTTAGACCAGGGCTTTGGCCCTTCCTCACACTCTCCTGACTTCATTCCCTCTTTCAGGGACCTGTTACATTGTTGTTTAGTTTGAGTTTGAGTTTTTCTCTTCTACCTGTAGTGCCTGCTACCTGTATCACCCTGGAGGTCAAGATTGAATAGTAATAGCCCTCAAGTCATTTCAGTGGTAGAAGGTGCTCTAGAACAGGGCTTCTGAAGCTTTGTCCACTCATGTCCCTTTCAGTGCTTTCCCCAGTTTAAGAACTGCTGCTCTAGGACATGTCAAGGACCTTATCCCCAAAGGCTAGAATGTAGTAGCACCAGTAATCTCACCTCTCTTCTTCCTCTTTGCACTTTAAACCAGTTTTTCCTTCAGAGATATTGAGGCATTTCTTCAGTCTTGGTTGGCTTAGAAGACTAAGCATCTTCTATTGACTATTGACATCATTTCCTCATCACAAGGAGCTGGAATAACTCTCAGATGCTTGGCTGGTGGATCTCAATGGAAACTTTGCTTTTGTTGTTCGGTTGTCTCAGTCATGTTGGACTCTCTTGCTGACCCTATTTGGGGTTTTCTTGGCAAAGATACTAGCCATTTCCTTCTCCAGCTCATTTGACAGATGAGGAAACTGAGGTAAACAAGGTGAAGTGACTTGCCTAGAGTCATACAGCTAATAAGTGTCTGAGGCAGGATTTGAACTCAGAATGATGAGTCTTCCTGACTCCATGACTGGTTACTGATTTAGCTCAAGTAGTCAAGTATCCTGCTATGGCTAAGTAAAACTTCTTTTGTAAATTGTTACGTGATCTATGATTATCTCATTTGGTTCCACTATTAAACCTAAATTACCAGGAGATTGACCTGACTCATGCCTTGCCCAGAACATTCCCCCTCCTGCATTCTGTGATCCAGCCAGACTGGTCTTCTCTCTGTTCTTCACATGTGACTCTCCGTCTCCTGTCTCTGTCTTTGCACTGGCCGAGGATGGAATAAAGTCAAGTCAAGTGAAAAATAATTTATTAAGTTCCTCCTTTGTGCCAGGCACTGTGCTGAGTGCTGCTAAGCTCTTTACCTTTACCTCTCTTCTCCTCAGGGTCCCCATCATTTCTACCCTAGCAACCACTTCCTCCCTGTTTAGTGAGAATCAGATCCAGAATAGAATATCTCCTTGTTGGTTCCTTCATCTTCTGAAGGATGAAATGATCATTAAGGCAAGCCAGAAGGACTGGGGAGAGAATGTAGGTGCTCCAGCAGATGTTTGGATAGTTGAAGTCCTCCATCACTAATGTATCCTGTCTCTGTGCCAATTAAAAGGATGGTTTGAGGTTCTCCATATATAACTTCAATCTTCTTTCATACTAAAACTTTGATCAGAACTACTGACAAGGCAAGCAACTAGATGGTTTTATTTTCACCTCACGGGGTGGGGGTAGGGATCATCAGAAGAGGAATAGGAGTCTGAGATAATCCATTAAAGACTTTCCATGTCGTTGAGATTTAGTTGCTATTTTCCCTATGCATCATGACAGTGCAATTTAACTGGTTCATTAGTTGACCAGAATTCTCATGGCAGTATTTGTTAACAGATAACTCACCCTTACTTTTACTTTTAATTACAGAAAAATCCAAGCTGTTGTCTGATGTCAGCGCTCGTCTCTGGTTTACATACCGAAGGAAGTTTTCACCAATAGGTACGTAGGTCTGCTGCCTATTATGGAGAGCTCTGTATTTGGCGTCAGAAGATCTGGATTCGAACTCTGACTCTGCTTGCACTTACTTAACTGTGTGGGCAAGTAATTTAATTTCTCATCTGTCAAATGGGGATGATTGCCCTATCTGCTTCACAGTATTGTAAGGAAATATGGGCAACTTCCTTACTCAGATGTACTTTGGGATTGGGCCTGGTCAGCTTAGAAAAAAGCCATCCTGGGTATGATTTATGCCCAGTGTATTACATTAGGCAGACATTGTCTCCAACAAGGCGTTTTTGCTCCCAGAAATTATGTTTTTATTTATTCTGTGTGAGGAATCATTTGCTGTGTTGAAATTTTTATTTTAAATCTGTCCAGTTTCTAGAAAGTGTAATATCCCTTCATTTTAAAGATTTTCATTTTCATCTGTTCAGACTCATATTCCCAAATATGAGAGAGGGATTTTGTTGTCTCTACCCTGCTCCCCTTTGGTCACTGGGAGTCAGTCTCCTTGACCTTGCTAAGTTTGTTGCTACAGTCAGTAATCAGTTAACCTCTTTTCCCCTCCATTTCTCTCTCATTACATGCCATAGAGAAAGGATTCACCACTTTTTGGCAGTTGGTGAGCCCTGCCTTAGTTGGTCTTCTCCCAGATCTACACATTTCTAGCAGAATTTTTTCACTGTCATACTGGATAGGAAATACGTCATGGCCATGGCAGTTTCCATGGACTCCCAGAGAAAGGCATTTGAGTTCACCGCTGATATTTATGTGGAAACTTCCTTTACAATCAAGTGTTCTTTACTGAAGCAGTCAGTCTCATGTGATTTTGCTGGTTTGTATTCCAAGGGCACACCACCTTCCTGAGTTTAGATATAAACAAAATTGACTTGGATCAGAGCTTTCTGGTCTTTGTGTTAGGACAGCGAGGAGCCTCCCTAAATCTAAGGCCATTTTGATAGTTAGTACCTTTTATTCTATACACAGAGATAATGTGGTACTCTTCCCAAGGTTGGGGTACATCCTTGCCAGTAGATCTCACAAGTGTTGGTTTGGTCTTTCACTTGCTCCGATGGGTAGCCATAATTACACTTTCTGTGTGCACCTAAATTTCATTTATAGTTTGAAATCTACAACCTGAAAAATTAAGTCACATTTTTTTCAAGTCCCATTCTCTTCACTAGTGGTGTCAAACTCAAATAGAAATGAACTTAGAAAATGACAAATTAAGATCATCCATGTTGTATTATATTTTTATTTATTTTGTTAAATGCTTCCCAGCTGAAGTTTGGGCTACACTCAGGAGAAACTCTGGAAGGCTGAGTTGGAAATCTCAGCTCTTCACTTCTTTACACATCAATCAATGACCAAAGCTCCTCTCTTTTTCTTGGTTAATCTTCCTCCAAAAGTATGTGTTTATAAAAATCCCTAAGCCTGCTTCTCTTTATGGAAAAGCTAATTCCAAGATAGTGGATAGATACTGGATCCAAGATCCAAAACACTGGATTTGGAGTCAAGAATACCTCCATTTAAATCCCTCCACAGGGATTTACTTAAGTAGCTGTGTGACCCTAGGCAAAGCTTTTCCCCTTCTGGGCCTCAGTTTCCTCATCTGTAAAATGAGGGGGATAGACTTGATGACATCCTAAGTTCCCTTCCTGCTCTGAATCTATGATCCCATGATCCTATGGACCCTAGTTAATATCAGACCCTCTTGCCAATAGGAGGGACAGGCCCGTCATCAGATACTGGCTGGGGATGCATGCTACGTTGTGGACAAATGATGCTGGCCCAGGCCCTGATCTGCAAGCACCTGGGAAGGGGTGAGTAACATGTATTGTTGACCACTTAGAGGAGATTCTGCCAGATGATTCAATTACTGTCATATGGACTACAACTTGGGGAGTACTTAAGCATGGGTGCTCAAATGTTCCAGTGATAAAATCCATCAGGAGTAGGAGATAGGTGTTTCTTGGTGTCTCAGAAGACAAGGAAGTTCTTTTTCTCAGGAAGAATGAATAGAGACAGGGGTGCATGCCCTTTAGGATTTCTATCCTTTTTATTGTTGAGCTAAGTCCATCAGCAGACTGGTTAGAAAGAAGGCCATTATGACAGATGGGTTTCTTAACCTTGTTTGGATAAATCAAGATGGTGGCCATTGGGATCGTATATTGTCAGTCAAGGCTATATTGGCTTGTGTTCACTGAGGCTAACTATAAATAGCCAATTATAGTAACCAGAGCTAGTGTGTCTTGCTTATTTTTCTCTGAAATGTCCCTCTTTTGACTTAAGGCCAGGCGCCAGAGCAGAAACAGTGAACTTTTTTCCCAAGTGAACAGATCCAGTTCTTGGGCACCTACTGTGTGCAAGATACAATGCTAGGCACTGGAGCTCCAAAGGCAAAAATGAAATAGGTCTGAGGGGTGCCACATTTGGAGGATTGGCATCACATCTATAGGCCACAATTTAGGAATGTCATCAATAAGCTAACCTCCACGGTTTAGTGGATAGTGCTGGGCATAGAGTCAGAAACACCTGAATTTAAATCATGTGTGGGAACCTATAGAAGTCACAGAACATTGCTTAGCCTCAGTTTCCTCATCTGTGAAATAGAAGTATTAATAATACCTATTTCATATGGTTGTTTGGGGATCAAATGATAAGATAAAGTGCTTTATAAATGTTACCTCTATTCCTATTTAGTCTTATTGTTATTGCTCTAATCAGCTGGTGAAAGGCCTTGATATCATGCCATATTAGGACTAGTTGAAGGATTTGGGCCTCTTTAGCCTGGAGTGGAGGATAATTACTGGGAACCATGATAGCTGTCTTCTGGTATTTGAAGGACTGTCTTATGGATAAGGAATCCAGCTTGCTCTGCTTGTCTCCAAGGGCGGCAGCCTTGGATGGCGGTTACAAAGAGGTGAATTTAGTTTAATGTTAGGAAAAGTCTCCTGCCAGTTAAAATTATTCAAAGTGGATTGGGGTTCCCTAGGAGGTAGTGGCAGATGGCCACTGTGGGCCCTTTCAACACGCCTCTTCCTATGGATCTGTGACTACATGGTTTTGAAGGGCCCTTCCAACTCTTATCAATCATAATAGTCTTAGCTATTTCAGGTTTTGAGTTATAGAAACAACGGTTCTTTTAGCCCACCAAACTCCAAAAAGGAAGAGGGGAATTGGAAAAAGATTTGGGGAGGGCTTAGGACTAGGCCTCCCCAGGGCAATGTGGAAAGGTCTCACAGCTTTTGATTTTATCTTGCCTTCTTGAGAGTGGCCTATCGGTACGAGGCTTATAAAAGACGTTTTCCAGAAATCCAAAGAGATCAAAGGCTTTTATTATGCTGCTTCTTGGTGACTTGGGGAGCCTAATTTGAATTTGTTCCTATATCACAAAGAACCCTTCATTCCCTTTGTTGAACAAACACAACTTTTTGTTAATGGTTGTGAAGGTCTTCGAGGATCCTACATTGAGAACTGAGAAGACCTCCTAGAGGCCAAACTCCTTCATTTTCCAAAGGAAACCTAGGCCCAGGGTATTCATCTGAAGTGCTCAAAGTCACACAATAATATGTGTCAGAGTAATAAATAATAAGTGTCAGAGGAAGAATTGGAACTTGAGTATTCTGACTCTGGAACTAGTGTTCTTAGCACTGGACCATGCTGCCTGAACACATGAAGGCTAATTTGTCATCAATAATAGGTCATAAAAGGGGCAGCAGTGCCGGCCCTGGAGTCAGGAGGACCTGAGTTCAAATTCGGCCTTAGACACTTAACACAAAAACTAGCCATGTGACCTTGGGCAAGTCACTTAACCCCAATTTCCCTGCCTTCCCCCCGGCAAAAAGCCAAAAAAAAAAAAAAAATAGGTCACAAAATTGTTGAGTACCCGTGCTGGATATTTTACCCCCACACAAATATAATTCATGAGATAGACAGAGGATCTCACACTTAAGGAAGGAAGAGAGAGAAGTTTTCCCTAAGACTTCCCCAGCCTTTTCTCCAACTCCCCTCTTTTTCCAGGGGCTAGGTGGGCTAAAGATTAGTGGAATTTCTTTTTTTTTTTTTTTTTTGTTCTTTATAGGGCAATTGGGGTTAAGTAACTTGCCCAAGGTCACACAGCTAGGTTTTTTGTTTGCGTGTACAGTAAGTGTCTGAGGCCGGATCCAAACTCAGGTCCTTCTGACTTCCAGGGCCGATGCTCTACTCACTGCGCCACCTAGCCGCCCAGATTAGTGGAATTTCTCCGGTACAGAGACAGGAGATTTAAACATAAAGGTTTCACAGATATATGTGTAGCATGATATCTGGTGTGGTCTAAATCAGAAGGGTCAAGCTCAGGGCCAGTGGGCAGCAAAACTAGGTTACAAAGTCATTGGGAAATGTTTAAAAAAAATAAGTAAAAATATAGTGCAACATAGATAATGTTCATTTGTGGTTTTCTATGTCACTGTGCAGCCTGCAGGGATCTATTTCTATTAGAGCACTGAGCCTGGAGTTCAAATCTTGTCTCAGATGCTTACTAGCAAGTCATTTAACTCTGTTTGCCTCATTTTACACATCTGTTAAATGAATTGGAGAAGGAAATGGGGAACCACCCCAATCTCTGCCAAGAAAAACCCCAGATGGAGTCATGAAGAATCATCAGACACGACAGAAAAACAACAAAAATCCCAGTGAATTTTCTCTTTAGAGCTCTCAGGCCTTTAACAGGTCTAGATGGGGGGGTGGGTCACTTTCCTGACTTTTTCCTGACTCTTTCATTTGATTTTCACATGTAACCTGGCACATAGGCAGTACATATGCTCTTACTGAGATATCCCAGCTGAGCAAATTAGGGTTTAAGGAGGTTAATGAATGAGGTACTTGAGAGTGAGCAGCTTGGAAGGAGATAGTGAAGCCAAAACTTGAAGTGGCCCAGATTCTAGGCTAGTGACCTGGCCACTGTATTCCTTGGTGGAGCTTCCTTCTCACCCACCATTCATTCTTTTTTTCAGAACATTTTTTCCCAGGCAACTAGCTTAGGGCAGCCAAGTGACCCAGTGGATAGAACACTGGGCCTAGAGTCAGGAAGACCTAAGTTCAAATCTAGCTGTGTGATCCTAGGCAAGTCACTTCAGCCTCAGTTTCCTCATCTGTAAAATGAGCTGGAGAAGGAAATGGCAAATCCTTTCAGTGTCTTTGCCAAGAAAACCCCAAATGGAGCCATGGAGAGTCAGACATGATTGAAACATGACTGAACAGCAACAAAGCTTGGCAATTCTGATTGCATGTTTCAGTGGGATGGATTGGCAAAATCTCTGGCCAGGAGAAATTTAGAAATGGAATTTTCCCCTTAAACCAAAGTTGGGAGATGTGACTTATAGCTCGTATTAGTTTCTCTTCATTTTAAAAATTAGATTTTCTTGAGATTTTTTTTGGTGAGGGTGTAATCAATAATTTCTGGTGTCTAGCATTTTAGTATCCCTGGAAGCAGTTTACTAATTCTCTTTTTCTTCAGAAAAAAAGAAGGGAGAGGGGTTGCATTTTATCTTCTGAAAACTTCTATGGACTCTAAATTTTAAATCTTCATAGAAATCCTGGAAGTAAAGGAAAACTGGACGCAATTTGAGATAATGACTTTTGGCCCCTGGAGTCTCTTGCAGCTGTGAATACAAAAGACACCAAAACCTCAGAAGAGAAATATGTATCTTGGAAATCAATTTAGTCTCCATTCTCTGGCCTATCACACAAATCTCCAGGCAAGGGTGAAAACAAGAGCATTTCCTTTATAATTCAAATGGTGTAGAATATTGTGCCAATTTCCCATAACTCATGCATGTCCCCATGTAAGGTTTCTGCAGCTATAGAGTGAATGTATGAAAGTCCCTTATTAGATTCAATTCAATTCAGTAAGCATTTAATAAAAAGTCTGCTATGTGCCAGGCACTCTGCTAAGCACCAGGAATACAAAAAAAGAGAAAAGACAGTCCCTGCCCTCAAGGAGCTTGTAATCTAAAGGGGGAGAACAGGAATCAAAGTGATATAAAAGCAAAGGCTTTTAAAATGAAATTTAAAAATAGGTAGGGAAGTTAGGAAACATTGGAAATATTGAGTTTTGACATTCATTTAAAAATGTCTGATACAGATAGCTGATCCAAGACTGGAACAAATGTATACAAAGCAAACTATATACGGGATAAATAGAAAACAATTAACAGAGGGAAGGCATTAAGAGGAATTTCAGAAAGCTTTCTGTAAAAGATGGTATTTTAGGTGGAACTTAAAGCCCTGGAGGTCAGTAGTGAGGAAGGAGAGCATTCCAGGCATTGGGGACAGCCAGAGAGCATGCTGGGAACCAAGAGATGAAGGGTCTCATTTGTGGAATAGCCAAGGGGCCAGTGTTGCTGGATTGAAGAATCAGGTGTGAGAAACTTGGAAAGGTAGAGAGGTAGGAGATGAAGGTCTTAGAGTGCCACACAGAAGATTTTGTATTGGCATGTACCTGGGGGTGGGGGTGGGGGATTAAATATTACTTTTAAGAAAACAACAGCCTCACAGGAATTCCATGAGACCCCTATGGTGCTGTCTATTTGTGAGGCTTCTACAACTCTGGCTCTTTGACTTAAGTCAGATAACAGATTCAGGCTTTCATTGATATTTAATGATGCCTTGAAAGGGCTGAACTTCAAAAATAGCAGTGGTCAGAATGCAAGATGCTTGTCTCTGTTCAGTTCAACAAATACTTGTATAGCACCTACTGTTTGCTAAGCCCGGGTGGAACAATGATGTACACAGAGAAGTAAATACAGAGTAATTTCAGGGAAAGAAGGGAGAGTACTAACAACTAGCTGGCCAAGGAGAAGCCTCACGAAGGAAATGAGACTTGAATTGAGCCTTGAAGGAACTAGAGTTCCTAGAGGGAGAGCATTCCAGGTATGGAAGACAACTTGAAAAAAGGCACAGTCATGAGAGATACAATATTGAGCATGAAGAATGGCAAACTGACCATTTGACAAGAACATAGAGTCCATGTCGGGGAGTGAATTGGAGAGAATCAACCTGTAAAGAGTAGTTTGAGCCAGATCATAAAGGTCATTACATGGCTAACAGCAGAATTTGAGAGTAGGAACAAAGGATAGTTGCTTGGGAGTTTTTGAACAGAGGACTGACATGGTCAGTGCTTTAGGAAGGTCACTTTGGAAGGTATCAGAAGAATAGATTAGATAGCACAAACTGGTAGAGATGCCAGTTAGGAGGCCATGGCAGTCACTTACACAGGAAGTGAGGAAAGCTTGACCTAGGGTGATGGCCATGTGAGTAGAAAAGAGAGGGTAGATTGGAAGAATGTCGTAGAGATGAAGTCAGTAAGATTTAGAAAATGATTGCATAAGGGAAGGACTGGGATCAGGGAGAATGGAGAGGACAACGTGACTTCTGAGGTTGCAGGCCTAGGATGGGACTAGGAAGGGTGCTGAGACCTTCATCAAAAATGGGGAAGTTACAGTATTTTTGCAAAAAATGTAGAACATTGCCTATACTGTCAGGCAGAGTAGATGTATTGATCGGTTTTACTGACTTGATTTTTTTCTTTTTAAATCTTTGTTACCAATGTTGGCTTACTGAGTAGGGGAGGGCAGAATGGAGGTAATATAAAAGCAAAGGCTGTTAAAATGAAATTTTAATAATAGGTAGGGAAAGTAGGAGACAATGGAAATAGAGTTTTAGACATCCATTTGAAAATGTCTGGTACAGATAGTTGATCCAGGACTGGAACTCAGGAAAGAGGCTATAGCTGGATATGTTGATTTGAGAACCATAAGATTGACCCATGGGAACAGATGAAAAGAAGGCTCAGGATAGACACAGCTGGTGTACACCCATGCATGGAGTGGGACACGGATTATGATCTAGTAAATGCTATTTTCCCCTCCCTTTTAAAAATATTAATTTTTATTATTCTTTTAAAAAAATTTTTTGAGTTCCGAATGCTCTCCCTCCCTCCAGTCCCTTTATCACTCATTGAGAAGTCAAGCCATACGATATCAATTAGACATGTAAAATCATGCAAAATATATTTCCATATTAGCCATATCTCAAAAAAAGCAAGACAAATAAAGTGGAAAAATTATACCTCAATTTGTTCTCACAGTTTGCCAGTTCTCTCTCTGGACATGGAGAACACTTCTTCATCATGAGTCCTTTGGAATTGTCTTAGATCATTGTATTGATCAGAGTAGCCAAGTCTTTCACAGCTGCTATTGTGTACAATGATCTCTTGGCTCTTGTAAATGATTTTGTGAAGGAATGGCCAGACAGGAGAACAAGGAGAGGGCAGAGTCTCAAAAACTAAGGGAGGAGATAGTGGCTAGAGCAAGGAAAGGTCAGCAGTATTAAATGCTACAGAGAGGTCTGGGGGGAGAAGGATGGAGAAAAGGTCATTGGGTTGAACAGTGAATGGATGCTTGGTAACCTTTGAGGGAGCAGTTAGTTCCAGTTGAGTGGTAGAGTTAGAGACCGGATTGAAAGGAGTTGAGAAGTGAATGAAAGTTGAGGAAATAGAGGCAATCAATGTGAACACCTTTCTATAAGGAGTTTCTCTTCAAAAGAAAGAAATATAGGATGCTAGCATAAGGGGATGGCAGAATCAAGGGAGAGTTTTTTAAATATGGGGACTATCTAGTCATGGTTGTAGGCAACAGGGAAGGAGCCAGTGTCCCTTTGTAACATGAATGCTTTCCTTAATTGCTTTTTTATTAAAAGAAGGGGTTGTTTTTAAGGGAAGAGGATGAGGCATCTCAATTGTCATTGTTATTTAGTAATTTTTCTTACCATTTCCCCCCTTTAGATTGGTGTTGGGAGAAGAACCAAGAACAACCTGAAGAATACCATCGAATCTTAAAGTGCTTCTTAGACAGAAAAGACTGCTGTTATTCTATCCATCAAATGGGTAAGGATGCGCCGGCTGCTGGCTTCCAAGCTCACCCCAGAGGGGTTGTGGGAAATTCCCCATCTTCTTGGTTAGAAGTCTTTGAAAATTATACGAAATTTAGTAGGTTGTATCTTGTTGAAAAATTATTTTGCTAACTTGTTAATCTTCTCATATAAAAACAGCACAAATGGGCGTAGGAGAAGGGAAATCAATTGGTGAATGGTTTGGACCAAATACAGTTGCACAGGTGTTAAAGTAAGTAAAACAGACTAGCATTTATTTATGTGGTTGCTTTGCTGACTATTTCCCTTTTCTCCTGCCTGCCCTCACCCAACTCACTTCTACCCAGTTGGTCAACCTTATCCATTCACTCAGTCACTCCTGTACCCACCACCCTTGGCACCTTTGCACCTCTCTGCCCATCTACAGGGTTAAGTAGGAAAATCTGTGTGGGCATGTCTGGCAGATGTACTACTTCACATGGATGTTCCACTGGAGGTGCTTAACATTTTGCCACTGTCAGTCTGCTTCTCTGAGAGCATTGCATTGCCAACCTCAAATGATATTATAAAGCAGCAGTCATCAAAAACTATTTAAAAAGAGAAAATGGCAACTCGGTAAACAAGAGACAGAATTAGCTGCTAATCATAGCATCGCTGGGTTTGCTCAATGCAAGGATGTAAATTACTTGTCTTTTTGGACAAGAACAGCTTGGAAAACCGGAAAGCAGTTTGGCAGATATTAGGATTGAGCTAACATCTTACAGATTCAAAATGTATACGTGACCTGAACATTAAAAGGTCACATTATATTAAAAAGAGAGAAAAGCTAACCTTTCACAATGATAAGAAAGGCCTTGAACAGTCTCATCACGTACCTTATTCGACAGACTTCTCTCTAACCACTGCTCTGCCTGCCTGCCTGCCTGCCTGAACTCACATCTCAGTGGTTAGCACTATCCTCACCTGGTCCCAGAGATCCTGAACTTGGCTGCTGATGTATAATCATCCTCCCATGCCTAACTGGTAGCTGTCTTGCCCCATCTGCCTCAATCTTTCCGCTCACTCCCCACCTTTTCTGTGACCCACTCTAGATCTGGCCACCCCATCAACAGTGCTCTCAGAAATGCCCACTCCATAATTAACAAACTTCCTTTCGTCTTAAACCTCTTCCTTTCTCATTCCTTCTAGCATCCAGTGTTGATTAAGACTTTGCTCCTTCTTTGTGACACAATTTGCTCTCCTGCCTATGCTTTCTTTCTTTTCTCTCAACTCACTGGTCATGGTTGGGAAGTCAGAATATTCCTTACTCTCCATTGCCACCTCCAGACTCTCCATCTTGCAACTGTACTGATAAAGCTTCCCTCCCTTGAGGTTCACACTATTCAAATTTGTCACCCAGTCCAGATCCTGGTGGCAGTTATCTATCAACACCCAGCACATACTCCTTCCTTGCTCTTAAGTTGTGTCTGGCTGATTGTGTCCTTGCCGATTCTGCCCTCAAACTCAACTGCCTCGACATACGGATTGATGTTCCCTCAAGTATCCTTACTTCCTAGTTTCCCATTCTACTCAGTTCCCATGACCTACTCCTCCACTCTGCAACTATCCACAGAGACGGTCATACTCTTGATCTTGTCATCATCCATAAGTCTTTTGTTTCCATGTTCCTGAATCCCCAAATTCCTCGGTTTGATCATAATCTTTTATCATTCCAACTTTCCTTATGTTTTTATGACTCCCAGACTTGTTCTTCATCCTCACTGTGACCTCCAGTCTTTCTGCCCCTCACTTCTTTCCCAGGCCATCACTTCTGCAGTGGTTATGCTCTCTTCCCTCTCTCAACCCATCGATGAGCAAACTCAGCTCTTCACTGGGGTCAATTATTTGCCCTTCTTATCCTATTGTAGAGGCAGCTAGTTGGCACAATAGATAGAGCACTGGACCTGGAGTCAGGAAAACCAGAGTTCAAACCTGGACTCACTTACTAGCTATGTGACTGTGGACACTTCACTTAACCCTGTTTGCCTTAGTTTTCCCATCTACAATATAGGGATAATAACAGCACCTACCTTCCAGGTTTTTGTGAGGATCAAATGAAATAAGTTTTGTAAAGCACTTGGCACAGTGCTTGGCACATAGTAGGCATTTAATAAAACTTTCCTTCTTCCCTCTCTCCCTTCCTTTTTTCCTTCTCTTCTTCCTTCCTCCCTCCCATTCTTTTTTCCTTCCTTCCTTCTTCCTTCCTTTTTCTTTCCTTCCTTTTTTCCTTCCCTTCCTCCCTCCCCCTCCCTTCCTCCTTTCCTTCCTTCCTTTCTTCCTTCTTACCTCCCTCCCTTTTTCCCTTCTTTCCATCCTTCCTCTCTCCCTCCTTTCCTTCCTTCCTTTTTTCCTTCCTCCCTCCCTTCTTTTCTTCCCTTCTCCCTCTTTCCCTTCTTTCCTCTCTCCCTTCATTTCCTCCTTCCTTTTTTCCTTCTTTCTAGCCATCCTCTCTCCCTCCCTCCCTTCCTTTTTCTTTCCTTCCTCCCTCCCTTTTTTTTCCTTCCTCCCTCCCTTCTTTCCTTCCTTCCTTCCCGCCTTCCTTCCTTTCTTATCATTGTGATGGAGAAAATGTTAATAATGAAGATTTAACTTAAAAGGATGTTGTATATACATTTTTTTTTCTGAGAGCTGATTTTTTAACATTACTAACACACCCCTGCTCAAAACCAGGGACTTTGTTTTGTATTTTCGCTAAAAACAATTGTAGTCATTCACCTATACTTTCTTCTCCCCTTTTTCTCATTTCACTTCATTCAGATATCTTCCCCTACTATCTGCTCCTTCATCTATATCTCATACGAAGAGATGGCCCTTCTCCTTGCCAAGGTCAACCCTTTCCGCATGCACCCTTGATCCCATTCCAACCCTTCTTCTTTAGCAGATTGCCCTTACTATATTCTTACTCTCATTTATCTTTAGCCTCTCTGGATCTTTAGCTTCTCTGTTGTTTAGAAACACTCCAATATTTCCCTTATCCTTAAAAACCCTCATTTTATCCTGCCACTCCTCACTAGCTGCTGTCCTACATCTCTTCTCCCTTTTACAACCAAACTGCTTAAGAAACCTGTTTATATTCAGAGGAAGCTTCTGAATCTTCTCTGATATGGTGACTTCATTGCCCAACCTCATTGTTCAACCAAACCTTTTCTTTTCAAAGTTAACGATGATCTCTTAATCGCCAAATCTAATGACCTTTTGTTCATTTTCATCCTTGATCTCTCTGTAACCTTTGACATTGGCAACTACCTTCTCTTTTTCGGCACTGTCTGCCTCTCTAGGTTTTCATGGCCCTGCTCTTCCACTCCTCTTCTTTTCTGCCCAACTATTCCTTCCCACTCTCCTTTGTCCTATAGGACTTCATCTGTCTTATGCCCTCTAACCTTGGCTGTCCCCTTAGACTCTGTCTTGGGCTCTCCTCTCTTTTCTTTCTGTACTGTCTTATTTGGTTATTTTCATTAGCTCCTGTGGATTCAATTATCATCTTTATGCAGAGGATTCCCAAATCTTTATATTCAGCCCTAGTCTCTTTCCTAAGCAATAATCCCACTTTTTGTACCCATCTAACTGGGTGTCCCATAGGTAACTCAAACCCAACATGTCCAAAACAGAAGTGATTCTGTCTTCTCTATTGCTGTTGAGGGCACCACCATCCTCTCAGTGGTCCAGGCTCCAGTGTCATCTTTTCTTCAGTATCCTTCACCTGATACATCTAGTAGTTTGCCAGATCTTTTCATTTTTACCTTTATAACATCACTTGGCTACCTTTCTTTGTCTCCACTCACACAGTAGCCCCTCCAGCTCAGGCCTCATTACCTTGCCTCTGCACTATCACAGCTGCCTTCTAAGTACCCTGCCTGCCCTATGAATCTCTCCCCTCCAGTCTATACTACATTCAGCTGCTAAGGTGATTTTTCTAAAGTATAGGCCTAGCCATGACATCCCTCTGCCCTGAGAACTCCAGTGGGTCTCTGTTACTTCTGGGATCAGATAGAAAGGCCTTGAGAGGTTTTACACTTTCCTCCCTTCCACATAACCTGTGGTATAGTTGTGTTGGCTTACTTTCTGCTCTTCCTCATCCATATTGCTCCATCTCTTATTTCTGTGCTTTTTTATGCCTGAAGTGCTCTCTTTCCCAACCTCTGCCTCTTTGTATCTCTGGCTTCCTTCAAGCCTCAGTTTATATCCTACTTTCAGCAGGAGGTATTTCCAGAAACCTCTTCTCCTCCCTACCCCTTGCTGAAGTTCTAATGCCTTCTCTCCTCAGATTATATATCTACTGTGTATCTTCTATGTACCTAGTTATTTAAGTGAATTTTATCCCTTCCCCCACACCAGGATGGGAATTGTGTTTGCCTCTCTGTGTATCCTTAGGCTACAGTTCTCAGCACATAGTAAGCATTTAAAAAATATTTGTTGACCTACTGTCCATAGATAGGCAATAAATTCTTACCCACACATGGGATAATGGAAATCATAAAAGATAAACAATTTCAACCATATGAAATATAAAAGCTTTTGAATGAATAAAGTTATTACAAAGTCGATTTAGATGGAAGAGAAATGGAAGAGAGGCAAACATATCTGCACCTAGAAGTCTGATATCCAGAATATATAGGGAATTGACATAAATATTTTGCACCAAGAGCCATTCTCCCATAGAGAAGTGGTCAAAGGATATGGTTTTCAAAGGGAAAAGTACAAACTGTAAATGTTCACATGACCACATCCTCCAAATTACTGATAGTAAGAGAAATGCAAATTAAAACATGCCGCCATTTCACTTTACCACCACCAAACTGACAAAGATGACAAAATATGGGAATAGTCGATGTTGGAAGGACTATGGGAAGATGCTGATGCACTGTTGGTGGATATCCATTTGGAATCATGCAAGGCAGGTAACTAAAGCATTCACACTCATTGAGCAATTCCATTACTAGATGTGTGGCCCAAAAAAGTGAGAGTCACACAAAGGTCCAACATGTTCACAGCATCACTCCTTGTATAGCAAAAAACTAGAAATGACGGATACACATTGATTTGGGAGCAAAGACAATGGAATATTAGTTTAATGGAATATTAAGTAAGAAATTGCTAGTAGAAATCCTAAGAAGTGTGGGGAATGTTGAATAAACTGATAAGGAATAAAATAAGAAAGGAGAAAGAAAAACCATTTTGAAATTGGAGTAAATGACTGACCCCTGAAACCGGAGAAGAAAATAATGGATCACAAGGCTGATGCAGAGGCATTATATAATGGTGATAGGGGCTGCCATTATCTAGATATCTACTGGAGCTTGTTCATTGCCAAAAGAAGAACAGCTAATAAGTTTTGAATTTGCCATAATGATAATTTCATTCTTCAGAAAGTGCAGGAGTCAATGTGGGGGAATTCTGTTCTGGTACTGCTTTTCACTAATAGGGAGAAACTAATTTATGAGGATGGAAATCTGGGAACTTTCAGGAGCAAGTGACTCCTGCCTTCTAGAATTTGTGGTAAAGAAGGAGAGGAAATCTGGGCTTAGTCTGGCATGTGCCTTAGAAATTACGAAAGCAGATTTCAGAGGGTTCAGAAGTAGAATAAATAGGATCCCAGCAAGGGCTCAAATCCTACAGAGGAAGAAAAGCCAAGAGGGATGGGAAACCCTTAAGAAAGAAATTCTGAAGATACATCTGGAAACAATTCCAAGGAACAGGAAAAAACCAGAAGTTGGCTAAGGATACTAATGTGAATGTACAGGGAACTAGGGAAGATACAAAGGATGAAGGTCCTGGAAAATAGCATCATATAGTAGAAAGGGTACTGGATTTGGAATCAGATGACTTGAATTCTGGTTTTTCCCCATACTACCTATAGGACCTTAGGTCAGTCACTCCCCCTCTTTGTACCTTAGTTTCCTTATCTGTAAATGAGACAGTTGGACTAGATGACTTCAGTGCAGTTCCTTGCAGCCCTCCAGATCTATGATCCTATATAAATAGGGTTTGGAGTGTAAAAGCTCAGATTGAGCTGAGGTTACCACAAGGGGAGTTAAGGACAACAAAAAAGGTCTTTTTCTTAACCTGTGGTAAGAGAAAGAAGAGGAACAAAAAAAGGGATAGGACTGCTTCTTGACATAGTTGACAACAGAAAGAAGGCCAAACTGCTTGATCCTTATTTTGCTTGTGCTTTCTCTGTCAAAGAGAATGACCTTTGGATGGGAAAACGTAGAAGAAGGACTAATAAGGAGTTAATGTTCAAGGGCAGCGCCTAGCTGCCCTTGATTCCTTGGCCCGGACGGACTCCATCCTTGAGTAGAAGTGGCAGATATGATGATGAAACCATTATCGGTAGTCTTCGAAGGCCAGAGAAAAGGAGAGGTGCCATAAGACTAGAGAAAAACAAATGTTCTCATTTTCAAAAAAAAGCCAGAGTTTTACTTAGATTTCTGAGAAAATTCTAGAATAAATCATTAAAGAGAGATGGTTAGCAAACATGTAAAAAAGGAAGCCGTCGTTCCCAAGAGCCAGCCCAGTGTCATCAAGAGCAGGGTATGCCAGACTTTACCTTTTGTGACAGAGACACTGCTAAACGGATCAGGGGAATGCTGGGAAGTTTGCTTAGGGTTTGCAAAACCTTTCATGAAAGGTCTCATGTCATCTCACAGAAAAGAGATAGCTGGAGAGAAATAGTAATATAAGTTAGGTCAATTTGGAGCTGACTGAATAGTGCAACTCAAAGAGAAGTTATTAGCACGTTCGCCACTTGGCAGAAGGTCTCCAGTATAACGCCCCAGGGACCTCTCTTTGCCTCTGTGCTGTATAACATTTTAATTAGTGACTCCACTAAAGTTGTAGCTGGGTTGCTTACTGTATTTACAGATGACACAAAACCCAGAGGGATAGCTAACATTCGATAACAAAATGAAGTTCCAAAGAAGATCTTGACAAGCTATATAGCATTGACTTGAATCAAAGGCAGCAGTTTTTAACCTGGGATCTGGGAACTTGGTTGTTTTGTTTTCTTTTAAATTGATAACTACATTTCAATGTAGTTGATTTTCTTTGTAAGCCTATGTATTTTATGCTTTTAAAAGTATTACTCTGAAAAGGACTGCATAGGTAGGTTTCAGAGGGGTATATGTTGTTGGTCAGTAGTTCAGTAGTTCCCAATTTTTTATGACCTTGTGGACCTGTAGGAGGTTTTCTTGGCAAAGATACTGGAGTGGTGTGCCGTTTCCTTCTCCAGTGGATTTAGGCAAACAGAAGTTAAGTGACATATCCAGGTTCATACAGCTAGTAAGTATCTGAGGCCAGATTTGAACTCAGGTCTTCCTGATTCCAGGCCCAGTACTTTATCTACTGAGTCACCTAGCTGCCTCCTAAAGGGGGAGAGGGTGGTTCATGACACTGAGCCACCCCCACCTCAACAAGATTGAGAACCTTTCATCTAACAGGATGAAGTATAATAGAGATAAATATAAAATCTTACACTTGAGTTCAAAAAATCAACTTCATAATTACAAGAAGGGGAGGCACAGTTAGGTGGTAGTTTGTCTGAAAAAGTTCCAGCAGGGGTGGCAAAGCTGCTGCCTTGAAGCCCTATAGGTCCTCAAATGCAGCCCTTTAACTGAATCCAAACTTCACAGAACACATCCCCTTTATTAAAGGATTTGTTGTGTAAAACTTGGACTCAGTCAAAAGGCTTCACCCAAGGGCTTACAAGGCCACATGTGGCCCTCTAGGTCCTGAAGTGTGGCCCTTTGACGGAATCCAAACTTCACAGAACAAATCACCTTAATAAAAGGATTTGTTCTATAAAACTTGGGCTCAGTCAAAAGGACTTAGAAGGCCACATGTGGCACGAGGCCACAGGTTCCTCACCCCTGTATCTAGGGTGTTTATTGAACTGCAAAGTCAGGATGATATAGCAACCAAAAAGGCTAATGGGGTTACATTAAGGAAAGCATAACTTCCAGGACATCAGACTCTATCCTTTTCAGACCTCTTCTGGAATATTGTGTCCAGAGAAGGGCAAGCCAGATGGTGAAGGGCCTTCATATCATGCCATGTGCAAATTGCTTCCGTGTGTCAACAAGCATGCCTGTAGCAAGCCTTATGCCAGGGGCAGGGGATATAAAAGCCAAATGAAACAGTCCTTGCCCTTGAGGAGTTTTAGTCTAATCGGGAAGACAAAAAGTACATGTACACACATATGCACACACATACACACATGTGTGCATACACACACATGCACATGCACACAAACATACATATTTATATATACAAAATAAACCAAGGTCATTTCAGATAAGAGGGCACCAGCAGCTAAGGGCAATTAAGGAAGGCTTTGGGTGATAGGAAGTAGCATTTGTGCTGAGTTTTGAATGAAATAAGGGATTCTCTGGGGTTTTTTTGCTTTTTTTTTTTTTGGAAGGCAATTGGGGTTAAGTAACTTGCCCAACGTCACACAGCTAGGTTTTTGTTTGTGTGTGTTAAGTGTCTGAGGCCGGATCCGAACTCAGGTCCTTCTGACTCCAGGGCCAGCACTCTACTCACTGTGCCACCTAGCCACCCCAGATTTTCTGTTGTTTTTTTTTTATTTAATTTTTTTCCCTCAATTACACATAAACATTTTTAATATTCATTTTTTAAAATTTTGAGCCCTGAAATAACGGATTCTAAGAGCCTAAAGTGAGAAAGAGCACCTCAGGCCTAGGTGACGACCGTATAAAGGCACAGAAAGGGAAGATGTAGTTTGAAGAGCAGTAAGAAGGTCATCTTGGCTGAACCGCAGAGCTCAGGTAGGGGAGCAAGGCCTTATAGTTCTGGAAAAGGAGGTTGATGCCAGGTTGTGAAGGGCTTTCAGTGCCCAACAGAGAAGATTCCATTTCATCCTAGGGGCAATAGGGAACCTTTGGAGTTTATTGAGTAGAGGAGTAAGATGGTCAGATCTGTACTTTAGGAAAATAATCTTCAAAACTGTATGGAAGATGAACTGAGTCCATAGAGGGACTGGAGAGCCTTGAGGCAGGAAACTGGTTAGGAAACTATTGTAGTAGTTCAAGTGGAAGTGATAAGGGCCTGAAGTAGTGTGGTAGTTATAGAGAAGAGTTGAATGGAAGAGAGACTGTGAAGATAGAAATAATATTTGGGAACTTGAGTAGATATTAGGGGTGAGGGAAAGTGAGGATTCTAAGATAATTCTGACGTTGTAAGACTGGAAGAATGATGCTACTTTTTACAAAAATAGAACAGTTCAGAAGAGGGAGAGTCTTTTAGGGAGAAAGATAATGAATTCTGTTTAGTACATGTTTAGTTTTAGATACTTATGGGATATCTAGTTCAGAATGTCTAATGGGCAATCGGAAATAAGAGACTGGAGTTCAGGAGAGGGTCTAGGACTAGTTATAATAGATCTAGAAATCTTTGTAGCAATAATAATAAATCCACAAGAGCCAGAATGTTAAAAAAAAAAAAGCATATCGATTTCTCTACCTACATACTCTGGTCCTCTGTCAGGACCAGGTAGGCTATATTTGTTCTTAAGGTTCCAAAGTATCCTGAAAGGTTTGTGAGGGTCATTTTCTTCTCTGCTACCATTGGCTTGATCTCCAACTGGCTGTGTTCCCCTTATTGTTAGGGGCCAATATCTAGTGACCCGGTTTCATTTAACCATTTAATATTGAGTAGCTTTTATAAAAGATTATTGATATTTCAAGGGCAAATGTACAAAAATTTTCCCCAATTCCTCTTGGGTATATTCTCCCCTATACCACTTTTCTTAGCTCAATTCCTACATAGCCTTGGTCCACCAAGTTCATGTCCATGTGTGGCCTGATTGCTGGATGAATCCATCCACTGGACTGTAGTCCCAAATGTCGTTTTTGAAGCTTGCTCCTTGGAGTATCAATGCTATACTGGCTGCAAAGCTCATCATAGACAGCAGTTCCTGGATTCCTGAGACTCATTCTTGACCTTTCAAGGTTCCTAAAGGTTCCTTTAGGTTCCTCCAATCCTGCCACCTGGAATGGAAAAGAACAGATAAAAATGGCCAAGGACTGAGACCTATTTCTCAAGAACCATATGGAGTCAGACTTAAAGACTCTAAGGCCATCTTCCTTACTTCAGGGCCTCACTGGATACCATGAGCAAAAGAATCACCAAGTTCCCACAGATGTGATTGGCTATGCAGTCAGTCAGAAAAAAAGGCTCCTCCCGACCATGGGGCTAGCCAACCAGAACCAGTTACAGAATATCCACACAAACTCCACAGTCTTTCAATGGTACTTCCCTTAATTATGGTTCTCCAGGAAGCACGTTTCCCAGATTCTCATGTGGGAAAGTTGCATCAACCAAGCAAGCTGATGGAGTCTATACATGTGCATAAGCAGAGAAAAAAAAGAAGGCATCTCTAAACAGAATCTTGGGGTCATACTCACAGTTAGGGGGTATGTTGTGAATTATAACCTAGCAAAAGGGACTGATAGGAGAACCTAGAAAGATCAGTGACAAAAAGTTGAAAGTATCAAGTATCCAGAAGGAGAATGTGGTCAGCAAGGCCAAATGCTGCAGAGAGGTCAAGAAGTATAAGGACTGAGAAAAGGCCATTAGGTTTTACAATTGAGAGATCACTTGTTACTTTGGAGACAGCAGTTTCAGTTGAATGATGAAGTTAGAAGCCAGAAATACAAAGGGCTGAGAAATGAGTAAGAGAAGAGCTAGATAAGTTTTTCTAGAAGTGTGCTTGTGAAAGGGAAGAGTGATACAGGACAAGAACCAGAAGAGGGGATGGAGGAGGGTTTTTTAAGGTTGGGGAAACTTGAATGTGTTTATAGGCAGCAGGGAAAGAAATCAGTAGAAAAAAATACAATGGGGGTTAGAGAGATGGGAGGATGATTTGGGGGACAATCTACTAGAGAAGAAAGGAGGGAATGGGACCAAGGGTACCTGTAGAGATGTTGGCGTTGCTAAGGAAAATGGCCACCTCTTTATCAGGGACTGGAATAAAGGAGAATAAAATCAGGAATGATGTCAAGGGCTTTTGAGATATAGGAAAGGGAAGGGAAGGAGAAGGGAATTCATAGTTCATGTTCTTGGTTTTCTTAGTGAAATGTGTCCTCAGCTGAGAAGATTGTGGCAAGGGCATATAGGAGGCTCAAGGACAGAAGAGAAGGTTTGGAAAAGCCTATGTGGCAAGTGAAATAGCACCTTTGATTTCTCCTAGAGAGGGGTCAAAGGGTTCAGGAAAGATTAGATAATAAAGATTGTTACCTTCATTTAAAGGACCTAGAAATATTTAGCTGGCAGGTACTTGGTAAGGGACATGGTAACTTAAAGTGTTTGAAAGGCTATCATGTGAAAGAGGGATTAGCCTTTTGGCTTGATCCCATGGGACAGAACCAGGAGCAATGACCGAAAGTCTCAAAGGGGCAATTTTTGGCTTGATGTTAGGGAAAACGTACCAACCATCAAAATTGCCTCTCAGGAGCTGTAGTGACTTGTCTTTCATTGTAGTGCTTCAAACAAAGACTAGTCATTCCATATGTTGAGTGCATCATAAAGGAAAGCCTTTATCGGTTATGTGTTGGACTAGATCATAGGTTCCCAAAGTGGCTATACCACCCCCTGGGGGTGCTGGAATGATCGGGGGGGGGCGGGCAGTAGTAGCCTCAGGTGTAATTGGGGGAGGGCGTTGAATAAAAATAAAGGTTAACCTAACTTAACCCCAAGGGGACACTGAGTAATTTTTTTTGTAAAGGGGGTGGTAGGCCAAATAATTTTGGGAACCCCCGGACTAGATGAACCTCGAATTCCCTCCCAACTCTAAATCCTTCTATTCTTTGCACTCTTCTTCATGTTGAGTAAAGTACCAACTTCTTTTTCAACATTCAAGTCCAGTGTGACTATGGCATTTGCAAGGTCAAAGATAAATAGATATCCCAGAACTAGGGAAAGAACATTTGACTTTGTTGCTAAATTAACATCTATACAATAGAAGTCTTCTTTATAGACTTGTGAAACTCAAATAAGATAACGTTTGTAAAGCCCTTTACAAACACTAAAATACTACACAAGGTGTTCCAAAAATCATAGTGCCATCTTAAGCTAAATTTTTTTGAATACCCTGTGTAAATGTCAGCGATTATGGCAATATAAGTAATATTTGGCACTGACCCATACTGTTTCCTGCTGAGGTTTCTACCTCCTCAAAGAATGTTTCCACTGTATCTTGTATTCCAGAAAACTTGCTTTATTTGATGAATGGAATTCCTTGGCTGTTTATGTTTCAATGGATAACACAGTTGTCATCGAAGATATCAGTAAGTCACAAGCCTGTTACCCATCTGTTTACATGGTAGGTGATATTTTCCCTCCACACTATTGGGAAAGTTACCAGTTTGGAATCTTTATAGCTTACCTTGTTGTAATACAGTACTCATTTTAGCAAAGGTCTGTGGTTAACCACCCTGACTTACCCTCTCCAATTTTTTCAATTATCTTCTTTTTTGAAAGTTAAGAAAAAGCACATACACCAAAAACTTGTCACCCTTGCACAATATCTCCAGAAAGTATAGTAAAGTCATACTTCTTTGACAGATGGTTACTGATCAGCTGCTCTGTGCTAATCACTGTGTTAAGTACAGTCAGAATCCATAAGGAAAGATGCTGGCCAATCCGTCACATAGCTCATGGCGTGGTTTGGGAGCCAGGACTAATGCATCAGGATGGTACAGAATCAGTCTGATGCTAAGTTGATGATATAGGAGTTAGAGAAAGGGGAGCTTGGTCAGTGTTTGGGGTTGCTTTGGGAAGGCTACAGGGAGTAGCTAGCAGGGGTAGGGAACCTGTGGCCTTGACTGAGTCCAAGTTTTATGGAACAAATCCTTTTATTAAGCTAGGTCTTGAAGGATGGGGAGGGTTTAGATGGGCAGAGAGGAATGAATTTCAAGAGAGAGGGGCAGCCTGAGCTGCCCATGGGGTGGCATCGCCTACTTTGGGAACCTATGATCTAGTCCAACCCATAACTGATAAAGGCTTTCCTTGAAGGTACAGAGGCAGGGATGGGCTTGACATGTGTAGGGGACTGGGAAGAGATCCACTAGGCAGGTCCATTATTAACTTTATTTTTTCTTTTTGAGTCTGTCTCATTTGGAATTTGTAAGAATATCTACATACATTTATTTAACCAAACTCTCACTTGTATTTTTAGAAAAAATGTGCCACATGTGCCCTCCCAACCTGACCCATGACAGTCCCTCCAGTTCCTGGAATGGCGTTAGCTGGAATACAAATTATTCTGGGCACGCCTCTGGCTGGAGGCCCCTTCTGCTTATTGTGCCCCTTCGCTTAGGCATCAACCAAATTAATCCTGTCTATGTGGATGCATTTAAAGTAAGTTGTTCTCTTAACCAAGTCCTTTGTTGCTCAGTCCATGTTGTGTAGAAGCCAGCTGAGAATCTGATGTCCTCTTTCCATCTAGGAGTGTTTTAAGATGCCACAATCTTTAGGTGCGTTAGGAGGAAAGCCAAATAGCGCCTATTACTTCATAGGATTTTTAGGTAAGTAAAGTCCAATCAAAAGTCATTTGAGGGTGGGACAAATGGGTGGGGAAGTTTCTCTTTGAAATCCTTAGCAAATTTAGCTCTAGGGGGTCCCATTGTGACCCAGCCAGTGATCATGGAACAAAACTTTGGCCCTCATGCTGTATCCAACCTAATCCTAAACTGAAGAGGAGAGTACTTTGAAGGGTCCTTTTCGCCACCTGCTACAGCCCCTTTTCTTATAATCAGATGGTGTCTGTTGGACACTATGGCTGAGTGGAAAGAGACCATATTTGGAGTCTGGAGACCTGGGATCCAATCCTAACTCGTCTATTGAATCTGGGATGACTTTGGGAAAATCCCTTCTCTCCCCTCCTCCCCTCTTGCTTTATGTCTCAGTTTCTGTATCTGTGAAATGAGGGGATCATACTAGATGAGCTCTAAAGCCCCTTCCAGACCTAATCTTCTTTGATACTCGTTGCCACAGATTCTTATTGGTGATCTTTGTCTGATACCTTTCTTTCAGGGTTCTCTCCCTTCCCATGGGTCCCCCAACCCAGTTTACTCCCCATGCCCTTTTAAAGGCTTACTCAGTGTAAATGATGACAGAGATGAAATGATAGAGGATAATATAGTACCAAGGTGGGAGTCAGAGTTCCAAGTTTCATTTCTGAGGCCTGCTACCTATGTGACCTTTTGTTTCCTCCCCTATAAATTGAACTCAGTGTCCTCCCAGGTCTCTACCATCTCAAGATCTAAGATACTTTGATCCTTACTCAGTCATGTCAATCTCAGTGCCTCTATCTCCTTCCTGATCTTCTAGACTTTTTTCCCCTCTCCCTGTTCTTGGGTTCCCACTAGTGACTCTGCTATCATCTAGCAAAAGATAGAAGAAATAATGGCACTCTGTGCTTTTATATGTTGTATAGTAAGGTGAAAGCCCATATTGGTATTGCTATAATTTGTTTATTCCAAATGATAACCTTTGATGTTCCCATGTTTCTAATGGAAACCATCCTCCCCAATACTTTTCGATGGTTTGTACTTTGGAAAGGGCCAGAAATCAATGAGTAAAGTGAGTTTAAGTGAGTTTAAGTTCTCTGTAGATTTATTCAAGGATCCTAGGTCTAGCTCTAGAGAATACCTCCAAGGTCATCTAAACTAACTACCTTATTTTATAAAGGAGGAAACTGGGGCCTAGGGAGATTGAATGACTTCTCTAGATGCTCATGGGTATTAAGTTTCAAAGATAGGTTTTAAATCTAAGTGATCTAAATCTAGGACTAGGTCTCTTGCCACTCCCTGTACCAACCCTGAAGTCAGTATTATTATTATTGTTACTATTATCATTATTTCTGGACATTTGACTACTGCAGACCTGATGTCTCCTCATAATTGATGTAAAAATGATCACGGTGGTAGGGATGTGCCCGAGGTATTGGTGTAGATGTGATAATGACTATTGTTCTGACCATATAATAATGGTGGTAAGGATGACACAGAGGCAGGGGTGCTGATATGGTAGGGCTGATGTGAGAGTGATGGAGGTATTAAGGTGACCGTCAATGTGGCAGTTCTTGTGAGGATATGACAGTGCTGATATCACAGTGATTTTGCTGTGACAGTGAAGATGGTGCTAGTGGGGTAGTGATGATAGTGAAGGTGTTCACACTGGTGGTACCATCAGTGGTTATGGTACTGATGTGACTTATGCTAGTTATGATGGTTTTGTGACAGTGATTGTGGTGCTAATGATAGTGTTGTGATGATGATGATGGTAGAGATGTGGCTGTAATGGTTTTGATGATTTGACTTTGTGAAGGTGCTGAGGAAGTGATAATGATTCTGGTTGATTAGGCCATTAGGAGAGTATAGAAGTAATCCAGGTGAAAGGGGATAAGGGCCTGAAGTATGGGGGTGGCTTTTGTGAGTGGAGAAGAGGGGATGGATGTAAAATATGTTGTGGAGGCAAAATCAGGACTTAGGAACTATAATCAATGTGGAATAGCAGATAGAGTCCTTGATCTATTATCAGGGACATCTGGGTTTGAATCCTGCCTCAGGTACTTCTTAGCTCTGTGATAGCCTTTCTGGTCCTAAGTTTCCTCATCAGTAAATAAGAGGGTCGGACAATCTTTGAAATACCTTCTATATCTGAGTCTGTTATCCCTTCTATGGATATGTATGCTGAGGGGGACTGAGGAGTTAAGGAAAGTAGTAGTAGTAGTAGTAGTAGTAGTAGTAACAACAACTAGCATTTATATAGTGCTTTAAGGTTTACAAAAGCACTTTACAAATATTATCTCATTTGATCTTCACAATAAATCTAGGAAGTAGGTGCAATTATTATCACCATATTATAGTTGAGGAAAGAGGAAACTGAGGTAGACAGAGGTTAAGGGACTTGCCCAGGGTCACACAGCTAGTAAGTGTCTGAGGCTGGATTTGAACTTAGATCCTCCTGATTCTAGGTCCCGGGCTCTATCCACTGTGCCACCCACAGCCTCAGAGTCAGGATAACTTGGGTATTGTAATGTTGTGTATCTGTAAGGATATTAGTGCCTTCAGCATAAATAGGGAAATTTGGAAAGGCAGTTGCTTTGGGGGGAAAGATGATAAATTTTGCTTTAGATATTGTGAGACTGAGATATCTGTAGGACATTCTACTGAAAATGTTCAATAAGTAATGTGGGACTTGAGCTCATGAGAGAGACCAGGGTTAGATCGTGTGTGTGTGTGTGTGTGTGTGTGTGTGTGTGTGTGTGTGTGTGTGAGTTATCTGCGTGAAGATGACAAATGAACTCATGGAAGGGATTGGAGTTCACCAAGAGGGAGCATAGAGAGAGAAGAGAGGTAATCACCAATTCACCAGGATGGAGCATTGGGATATACTGAGGTGGAATATGGATGACAATAGACAGATAGGCAAGTCAGACAGACAGGAGGAGAACAAAAAAAGATCAGTGTCACGAAAGTATCCACGAGAAGAAGAGGGTCAGCAGTGTTAGATGTTTCAGAGGAGTCAAGGAGGATGAAAAAGATCAGAAAAGATCGATCAGTAGATTTGATAGTTAAGAGATCACTCACAACTTTGGAGACATCGGGTTCAGTTGAATAACGAGGTCAAAAGCCAAATTGCAGAGGAGTCAAAAGATAGTAAGAAGCGAGGAAGTAGAAGCAAGAAGAGGCAGATTTCCCAGGTAATTTGGCTGAAGGGGGCAGAAAGCTATAGGATGACAACTAGTGGGCATGGTTGGGTGAAAGGGAAGGTGGCTTAAGGAGGGAAGAGGCCTGGTCATGACTATAGATAGCAGGGAAGGAGTCAGTAGATAAAGAGAGATTGAAGATTAGGGACAGCTGGGGTGTGGGAATAATTATGGAGATATAAAGCAGAATAGAAGTAACAGTTGGTATGATTATGACTATTGTTGATGTTCTTTCCATGACAAAATATGTTACTTGCTGCTGGTATGTCCCCTGGTCCCCAGTGGGGATACTTTATAAGTATTTTACTTATAAAAAAAACATACCCCGCAAGCAAAGAAATGTTGTAGCTGGAGGGAGGGCTTGAGGTGCCCAGCATGATAGGTGCCATTGCAAGATAGCAGTACTTAGGGTTTGGGGTACCTACCTCATTGAGTGGAAATATTGGTCTGATACGGACATTCTTGCAACGTAGCCCTCTGACATGGACTGTGGGTTTGGGGAGCCTCCTTAGACTCCATACTTCCATTGAGATACTGGAGACCACTGGAAAAATCCCATGATTCTCTACCTGACCCCTTTCTAGAGATGGCAGGGTCAGCACATTGGGGAGACCCAGTCCATTAAATGAAGCCACAGGACTGTTCTCTACTCATTGAGTAGGTCACTTGGAGCAAAGCTCCTCTGGATTGCTATTGGTAGCTGGGCAATGTCTGTACTTTCTAGCTTGTTGAATCATTTATTATGTCTAATAAAAATTGGCCATCTCCATGACATCTCATCCAAAACAGTGCCAGGAATACCACTGTTACTGGAGAATCTCTCTAATGACAAGCCAGAGTGAATAGCATGAAGGGAAAGCCATTCATTGGTTGAGAATTGATCAAAAGTTGTTTTCCAGTCCCCTAGAGGTAGATGCTGCCCAGTTGTTAAGAAGTAGAGAAGTCCTTTGATGGGGATGACTAGGCCACAGCCTTGTCATCACGTATCTCTTTCCTCTTGCTTTCTCCTGAGCATTCCATGATACAGGTGTGCTTTTATTCCAAGTTCTTAGCTAATCTGTGATCTGCTGATTTTAGATGTATGCTTTGAGGTCATTGAAACTTTAGAGAAACTCTTTTGGTTAAATGATCAGATTGAGGTGAGAAGGGCATGTTTCTCTATGCTCTTCCTGCTGGATCTCACCCACTTTTACTTCCCTTACTCCTGGAAAGGGCTGGGAGCAGGAGATTTTCCTTCACCCTACACAGGCACCAGTGGTACTTGGTAAGGCCAAACCTATTTCTTATCTCCACAGGAGATGAGCTCATCTACCTGGATCCCCACACGACTCAGACTTTTGTTGACTTTGAGGAGAATGGAACAGTGGATGACCAGAGTTTCCACTGCCAGCAATCCCCCCATCGAATGAAGATCCTGAACTTAGATCCTTCAGTGGCTTTGGTATGTCTTCCAAAGGCTAACACAGGGCTGAGACAGAGGTCTCATGGTGACTGTAGCTGTCCCTATGCAGCTAGAGTGGGGAAGCAGGCTTTGGATTGCTGTTTCCTTACTTGACTGTCATCTTTCTTGCCTTTCTTCCTACCTACTCTCTTTAAATGGGGAATATTTATGGGAGGGAAGAACAGGTGTATGTGTGTCTGTGGGGGTGTATTAGTAATAGGTCTCCTGCCTAGAGATAGTGTCTATGTTCCCTTATGGAGGTTCAAACATGACTTAGGAACTGGTTTTCTTTCCTTCTTTCTTGTCCTTCTCCCCATTTAATTGGGACAGTGAGTCTACCTGTGTGTCAGTAGAATGGGTCAGACCATCATTTCTAGTTAAACTAATAATCTTTCTAGTGGTGTGATCAGCCAGGACCCTAGAGTTTCAGCACATGCTAGTGAATTAACCATTCTGTTCCCAGACATGTAGGTTGGCCCTGGGAATAGACAGTCAGTTCTTTTGTATGTAGCCTGGATTCTCTAAATTCTGGTGGGTTGACTCACTAAGAATCAAAACCATTTATTAAGTATTATCTTCAGCAATGAGTGCTGACGCAGTTCTGTGAACTATTCTTCATAGATGAGAGTGTGTGTGTCTGATGTGTGTGCTTGTACATATATAATTATATCAACACTAGATCTAGAGACTGATGGTAAATGGCTGTGCATTTCAGTACAAGTTCTGATGTCTGTACAGGGACAGGAGATGAATAGTTTAGGGCACTAGAAATACAATTCAAAGCATTTGATCTAGTGATAATGGATTTGTAGTATCATCTTGGTTCTGCCACTGTTTGCTGGTTGAATTTGAGTAAGTCTCTTCTCCCTGGGCCTCATTTGTAGCCTCTTTAAAATGAAGATCCTAGGCAGCCCAATAGAGTGGGAGAAGCACTAGATTTGAAGTTCAGACCAGCATTCACATTCTGGCTCTACAACTTCCTTCCTGTGTGACTTTGGACAGGTCATTTACCCTCTCTGACCCTCCATTTCCACATCTGTAGAACAAAAGTATTGTAGTAGATGGCCTCATTCTAGCTCTAAACCTATGGCCCTACAATCCTTTGACTAGCCTTCCTCCCCTCCGCCCCCCCACTTCTGGTCTCTCTTTATCCAAGGCCTAACACAAGGCCTGGCACGTAGGTCATTAGTATAATTAGTATTATTGCTCATTGATTGTTTGATAATGATCTCTGTAATTCCCAACTCTGTCATCTAATATGAGGGATGAATAGTAACTAACTTTAAATTTTGGGCTTTGTGTTTTTGTTTTTGTTCTTTTGAATCTTCAAGGGATTCTTTTGCAAAGAAGAAGAAGATTTTGATAACTGGTGTGGACTCGTTCAAAAGGTAAATCTGTCTTCTTTTTGTTCAGACAGTTCAAAATTTTTTAAAAATACCTTTTACCCAGCTTTCTACAGAAGAATGCTTTGTAGTGATAAACACAGACCGAAGGGAACTGTTCAAGGGGAGAAGGGTTTTGGGGAATTGCAAAGAGTGGCAACATGGTATGGTGGGAAGAACATGGCAGTGGGTTAAGAAGACCTGGGTTTGAGTCTCAGTTCTGCTACTTACCACCTATACACCTTGAACAAATCTCTTCTCTATAAACCAAAGGGTTGGACATGAGTTAGCTTAAGTAGTCTCGTCCTGTATGTTTCAGTATTAGAGGCAATGGTGGTATAATGGATAGGGCCCTGGACTTGGATTCTGGAAGACCTGGGCTCAAATCTTGCCTCTGCTACTAGCTGTGTAATCCCAGGAAACTCATGTCACTTCATGTGGCCTCACTTTCCTCATCTGTCAAATGAGGAGTTTGGACTTGATGACTTCCAAGGTCCCTTCTAGCTCTTAAAGTTCTGGTCCTGTGATCTCTTTAAGGCCTCTCCTAATGCTAACATTCTGTGATCCTAAGTCCAATTTTTTTGGATAAGTATTTAAGATTGAGTATTTAATGACTCTGTGGAGTTAAAACTTTAACTATAGCAGCAACCTTCATGATTTGAAGTTACTATTTCTACCGTAGTCTCTTCCATACTCTTCAAGAGTTCAAACCCATACTCAAGGATTTCTCTATTTCCATGTTAGAGGCTCATTTTAATTTGGCAGGTTTGCCCTCCTATTAGCTGTCATGTATAGGTAGGTCATTCATGCTCTCCCAGAGCAGGAGCAGTGCAGTCCTAATGTACCAGGGAGTGGACTCTGACAACGACTGACCAGTGCCTTGCTGGCTGGACGCATGCTGTCATGCCGTCTGATTACCATGGGAGCGGTCCTTTTTTCCCTTCATAAAGATTATATAGAATGTAGAAACCAACAGAACCAGTCCTTGGTTAATAAATAGTTGAACTAGAATTAAAAATAAATCCCTAATAAGACCTTGAGTCCTTTTGGAATTAGCCTTTAAAAAAAGCAGCTTCTGGTCACCTTTACCATTGTAATCTGTTTTGTTATTTTACCTATTATTGTTATCTTAGAGGGGCAGGATTATAGTAGATAGAAAGCTGGCCTCAACCCCAAGAAGAGCTGCCCTATGATATATACTTTCTGTGTGACCCTGGGCAAGTCATTTAACCTCGTAGTGCTCTGGGTAATTCTTAAAAGTGTAAGTGACAGAGAAGGTGCCAACTTGCATTGGTGGAGAAAAATTCCTCACTTGGGAGTTCCCTGTGCCAGTGAAATCACAGTTCTATTCTCCACCCATATCCCTATTGCCATCTTAGGAGAAAAATTATTTTTTTTAGCTTTCAGTTTTGAAAGCTTTCCTCTATTCATCAGTGTGATTTGATTCCATCTAGTAGGGTTGCCTTTTTTTTCCTAAGGCTGGAGGGGGAGAACATACTTTCAATTTCAGAGATAAGTCAATAGGGAAATGGAATTTGAGGAACAGAAATTTCATTTGCAGCCCACACTAAAGGAATAAATGTGTTCCCCAAAGCAAGGTACATTTTTACAATTAATTTGCTGCCCAAGATTGAATTTCAAGATGGAGCATGAACACTGTTAGTTTTCTTTAAAATATTCCCATGAGTTTCTTTCCCTCAAGCCTAGTGTCTAGAATGGATTAAAACCAGGCATTTAATTTGTGGTACACATCCCATGAACACACTGGCTGATAGCTGGAGAAAGTTTGCTATCTTTCTTTTTCTCTTGGGCTATTTGCTAAAGGTCATAGTCTACCGTGTGGATTATAGTTATAATAGTATCATGAATCTCCTGTATTAAGAAACACTTTATTTTTACTTAGGAGATATTAAAGCCACAGAGTTTACAGATGTTTGAGCTGGTTCAGAAGCATCCAGCCCACTGGCCTCCTTTCATACCTCCAACCAAACCAGAAGTGACGACTACAGGTGCAGGTATGATATTGATAGGAGAGTGGGTAGGTTCCATCATACAGAGAGAGGCAACTATAGCCCTGCATTTTCTATAGAGAAAGGAAATTCCTCTTTATCCAAAATGGTTGGAATGAAATGTGTCAATTAATTGAATTGCTAGGTTAACTGAGAGAGTTACCACATGTACCATACAGGACATGTCATTTCAAAGAGTGAGATCAAATTCATGATCTAAAAAGATCTAATGAGCTTTACTAAATCTTCCTTTGATGATTCATCAAGCCTTCAATATCATTTAAGGCCTCAGCATCATCATTGTGCAAGGCTGATTTTCATTGGATGGGCTTTAACAACAAGTTGAGCTATTTAAATTCTAGATTAGGAGAAATTACAGGTATTTTGCAGTGATGGTGTCATGGATTCAGTTGTCTTCTTTACACCTCATGCAGGATGAAGATGGTAATTATTTGGTAGCTTAGTGAAACTTCCCAATAAATGATCATTTCCAGGAGAGGGATATCTCTTGACAGAATTACTTATGCTTTTCTTGTGGAAAAGAAAGAAAAATGGGGGTTAGGCAATGGAGTAGCCCCCGAGATCACTCTTTGGCTCTCTACCGTTGAATCTTTTTACTACTACTACCTACCTAGGTGAAGGTACAAAATGAGATGATGTATGTAAATTGCTATATAGATGTTAGCTATTGCTGTTATCATTATTGTTATTGACAGTGTGCTTATCAGATTTGCAAATCACACCAAGCTGGGATAGGGGATAGCTACCACATTCAATGACAGACAGTATCAGGGTCCCAAAAGATTTTAGCAGGCTAGAAAGTCCCAACTCGCAGAGACCTCACCTTTGTCTTTGAGAGTAGGGACTGTCTTGATTTTCACATTGTATTCTCAGTGCTTAGCACAATTCTTGGCCCATAGTAAGTGCTGAAAACATTTTTAAAAATTTCGTTCTGGGGCAGCTAGGTGGTGCAGGGAATAGAGCACCGGCCCTGGAGTCAGGAAGACCTGAGTTCAAATCCAGCCTCAGACACTTAACAAACACACACACACACACACACACACACACACACACAAAACTAGCTGTGTGACATTGGGCAAGTCACTTAACCCCAATTGCCCTTCAAAAAGCAAAACAAACAAAAAAAATTCATTCTGTTTTATATGTAAGGCCCCATTTTTGGGTTAATCGGTGAAGTAAAAGTTGCAGAGGAGCAGATTTAGCCTCAGTGTTAAGAAAGACTTCCTAACAATTATAATTCTATCTGAAAGGGGGATGGGCTGCTTCAGGGACTAGTGGGTTTCCCCTTACTGTAGATCTTCTGGGAGAGACTTGATAACCACTTGTTGGGCATATTTGTAGAGAGGGATCTTATTCAGGTCCAGATTGGACCAGATGGCCTCAGAGGTCTCTTACAACTCAGATTCCATGATCCAATTTTCCTTTTGTTTCATGTTCTGGTAGAACTCATTGAATCCACCAATAACCTGTTTGAACTGGAAGAAGACTTTGAGATTTTGAGTATGTGAAGTAGTGCCCTCCAGCCTGTATCCACCACCTGGCACCACATTGCAGAGAACTTTTCTAGCCAGAGTGCCTGAATCACCAACAGCACAGAACACAGTATCAATGAAAACTGAACAAGTTACCATTTTCCTGGGAGCTCTATCCCTGAGAGAGAGAGAGAGAGAGAGAGAGAGAGAGAGAGAGAGAGAAGGAGAGAGAGAAAGAGAAGGGGGGGGGGGCAGAGAGAGAGAATCCTATTACCAGATGGTAATCAAGTGGGACCGCAGTGTTTCTCGATCTTATTTTAGAGACAGTGAATATACAATAATGTTTTGGATGTCCAGAGGGCAGCTTTAGTCTTGTTTCAGAGCCAGTTAGTGGGAGATGATCTCTCTCTCTCTCTCTCTCTCTCTCTCTCTCTCTCTCTCTCTCTCTCTCCTTGTAACAAGTCTCTTCACATAGAGACAGTTCTAGTTTCGCCTTTGGGGTTGCATCTTGGGAAGCAGTTGTTTCTTTATAAAATCAAATTTTCTGGATCAGGGAAAGCAAAAATCACTAAATTATTTTAATAGGCACTTTGAATAATTTTGTATGAAAACATTTCTATCAAGGGAATTGTGGCAAATGGACACTTCTTACAACCTCCTTCCTGTTTGGGAGAAGCTTGCTTGCTGCTGTCCCACCATCACCCCTCCCCATCTCCACCCCACCATCACGGCTGCATATGATACATTTCACCCTGACCTCAAGCTGAATCAAGATCTTTTGCCTTGCTGATTTTGGTTCAAGAAATAAAGAGTCAAAAAGTGGTTTGTGCTTTTAATTGTGCCTCATTTATTTTTTCATTTCATATATTGCTTCTGGGGTGCCTACATAATTATGTGATATCCATGAATCACCTTTCTTTTGGAACCATTTAGGTGCAGTAGACCCATTTAAAGAGCATTTATTTTCAAACCAACCTCCATTGAATGCTTCCCTAACCACTTATCCATTGTGTGCATATGGATAGATAGGTGTGTGTGTGTGTGTGTGTGTGTGTGTGTGTGTGTGTAGAAACATATAGGGTCTTGGCTCCCTTAAGCCACTTCTCTCACTATTTTCATAGCCAGAGGTCCTTGCTTAAGAAACTCATTTAGTCTAGATTCTTTCTTCTCTCTTCTGCCAACCCTCCTGTTCTTCTACTTACCACCCTCTTGGAGGAATAGCAGTGACTTAGCCCCCCTGACCCCCCAGCCAGTTACTTCTCTTTTTCTTTTCTGGCCCTAGTCCATGATGGCTTTATTCCAGTAATATATACAGAAAGGTTGCAGTAAGTATTTAGATGTGATCTCTGAGACAATACAACTCGAGCTGATTTTCCCCTCAAGGAAACTTTATAAATGGGCAGAGCTATATATCTAGGAATTAAATTTCTGTTTCCTTAGATTCCATTTTATCTAGAGTTAACTATTTTAGCAGTGTTACAGTAAGCCTTTGAAAAATTGCCTCATGGAGGTTAAATTACAGTTGAAAAAAAAAAAGAATCTTCTTAGGTTAAATAAGGTTATTGGACCAGGAGTAGAGAACATTCTGGTTCTATCATTAACTTACCATGTAGCCCTGGACAGATCATGTTCCTCATATTTAAAATGAAGAGATGCATTCTGATCCCTGAAATCTCCCGTGATACAAAAAAAAAGCTCTTTCATGGACTTAACAGAGATGAAGGTTTCCTCTTGAAACAGAGTTCATTTCTTGGGGGGAGGATCCTTTAGCCCTTGAATTCTGATATTCTTTTACATTTTGCTTTTGGTAGTGTGAATTGAGTGAGAGCCAAGAGCTTGCATTGAATGAATGAATTAGATGCATAAGTTCCCAAAGTGGGCAATATAGACGACAGAACTGAAACATTTAGACACCAGAAAAATGAACTCCAAAGCCAGTAAACCAAATTCCATCATAATACCAAATATATTCAGAGGCCATAATAACAATGAGAGCCACAGCATCCTTCAGCCTTCCCACAAACCAATATAAGATCAATATTTACTCACAAACCTCTCTCCTTGCCTGAGCACCTCTCTCCCACTGTTTCACTAGCTCTGATTCCCAGCTTCCTGTAGGCTCTGCTCCTTTTCAGCAAAATCCTCCCACCACAAGCTCCCTGTGACTATATTTAGCCTGTTAGGGGGCAGAGTTTATCTTCACAGCAGGGAAGCTTCCTGTGGGCTCTTCTGCACCTTCAGCAAATTCCCTCCATTATAGGGAGGGATAATTATAATCTTTTACTCCAGCCAATACATGTATACCTCAAGCTGTTAACCTTGATTACATCATTCCATTACATTCAACCTATTAGGGAGCAGAATTACTTTCAAAGCAGGGGAGGTCTTCAAACTCCCCCCTAGGTCTATTAAGGGACAGGGAAAATCTTCAAATTCCCATTCCCATTACATTAAGCGCCAAGATTTTTCATGTCCATTATGTAGCAAAAATACATTAACAATAAATGAGAGTTTAGGGATAACTGGTGGAAAAACTGATGTCAACAGAACTGTACAACAATATAACAGGGACAATAGAAAAACTGCAAATAAAACAATAGCTTAGGGTGGGGGCTTGGGCACAAGCACCCCATCCTTCCCCCCTCAAAGGAATGGGGATCAAAATCTTGGGGTAAGGGGCTAAGGTCTCTTCTCCAAAGCTACTTCAAGCTGAAATTGGACATAGAGCTGTCCCTGCCCCAAGAAGTCCCATTTGAGAGTAAAGTTCTTTAGCTGTCATCCGGACCTTGGTCAGTTCCAGGTCCAGGAGGTCCCATTTGAAAGGTCAGTTCTTTAGCTGTCATCTGGAACTTGGTCAGCGCCAGGTCCAGAGGTGACACATCAGTCATGAACAGAAGATGGCATCCAGTTTAAGCAATCAGGCATCTGCAGGTGGAGGGTACCAAACCTGCAGAAAACAAATCTCACAAACAAGTTTAACAGAAAAAAGCCAAAAAGAAATAGAGTCAGCTGTGCTTTTGGAGTTCATGAACTCACTATCATAGCCTTATTCACAGTAGAATACATGTTAAGGGGACAATTTGACAGTCGTCTTCTCCTGTGTAAACAACAGCTACAGTATTGTCTTTACCATCTGCAATAATCTCCAAAGCCTTTGGAACATCATCTGGCTTCCACTTTACCCATACTTTAGCTCCCAATTTTATTCCATTAGTTCAACCAAACCCTTCAACTCCTCTGATAGTTATTTCAGAAGGAGGATCAGTTTTCACAAGGGGTATCGTTTCATAAGGAATCATAATCACTTGAACTTTTCTATAATTTTTACAAAACTATGGGTTCTTCACCCAAATTTTACAATATCACAATAATTTCTCCTTGATAATTAGAATCTATTACTCCAGCCAATCATGTATACCTCAAGCTGTTAACCTTGATTTAGGTAATATCCATCCAAAATGATTTTTAGGAATTCTCATACATATTCCCATAGAGATGTTTCTTATTTCTTTTCTATGCAACCAAAAGTCTTCTAAACAATGTAAATGATATCCTGCTAAACCAGGTGTTCCTGGATGTGGTGCTGGGATATCTGGCTTACAGTCCAATACTCAGTATTTGGGATCTTATGTGTCTGCTGTTTTCTAATTTTCAGATTTGGAGTCATCATTCTGGCTAGAGGTGTGCTTTTTCCCAATGGTCTATTATTCAAATTTATTATTCAAATTATGTAAAGCAGTAGACAAATTATCTTTCCAATGTTGATACGAATTAATAGAACTTAACTTCCTTAACTGTTCTTTCAATAATCCATTCTTTCAATTAACTCAGATGTTTGTGGATGATATGGAATATAATATATCCATTCTATATTGTTTAATATACAATATCTTCATTTCGTTACCTTTGAAATGTGACCCATTATCACTTTGAATCTGCATTGGGGTTCCATAATATAGATTTATGAGGTCTAGAGTTTTATAGGTGTTTTTCTGGGTTGAATTTTTATAAGGACAAGCCACCAGTACACCTGAATAGGTGTCAACACAACTACATATAAATTTTCACCCTTTATCTTAGGGTAGGGGACCAATATAATCTATTTGCCAGATTTGGGCTGGTACTTTTCCCCTTGCTATCTCCTCAGTTACTACCCAAGGAACAGTTCATTCCTTTTCTAGTTGACATTCTTATGCTATCTGCTTTAACAATGAATGAGAGATACTAATACCTCGATCTTGTACCCATTGGTGTGTGGCCTGGACCCCTAAATGGTTGGCTGGACCCCAAAATGGACCCATTTTGCTAATACCAGATCAGCAGTTGTTAAAGTAGGAACAATATATTCAATAGCAAGTTTTGCTAGTTGATCAGCATGTGCATTGTACCCACGTTCTGGCATGGTGAGGGCCACATGAGCATCTACATGGAAAACTGACAAATCAGTAACCAAAGACATGTCCCATATATCTTCCCATAATTCTTTGCCCCAGACTTGTTTACCATGAATTTCCAAATTTTGATTTTTCCACATGGGCATCCATGTAGCTAACCCATTAGCTACTGCCTATGAATCAGTGAATATATGGACAAGTGTCCTCCTTGTCCTGTTTTGATGGCTTGATGTACTGCCATAAGTTAAGCATACTGACTACTTCCACCTATCCCAGTACTTTCCAAAGTCCTTCTAGTACATGGGTTATAGGCTACCACTTTCCAATGTCTTTTTTTTTTGGCCCAAATATTTTGCTGTCCCATCAGTAAACCATGCATGTTTCTTCTCTTCTTCAATTAATCCATTATATGTGTCAGTCCATCTTACCAAGGATTGTACCAACTGTTGCTTTGGTTCAGGGGATGTATCCTATCCCTCAGTATCGATGTTAGCTATAGATTCATGTAGGGCAGAAACTCCACTTTTGCCAGTTTTACCTCTATTTTGAATATACCACTTCCATTTAATTATGCTGGCCCTCTTGGGCATGTCCAATTCTGTGAGAAGCTGTGGTACTCATTACCCAGGTTGTAATTGGGACTCCAGGCCTTAATGTCACTTCATGGCCCAGAGTCAGTTGTTCAGTCTCTACCAAAGCCCAATATGAAGCTAACAACTGCTTTTCAAAAGGTGTATATTGCACTCCAGATGAAGGACGTTTCCTGGACCAAAATCCTAAAGGTACATTTGGGCTTTGTTGTTTCTGCCATAAACTCCAATTTGCATAATCATCCTGTACAGTCACTTGTAATTCCACTGGACCATTTTGCATAGGCCATAAATCTAGAGCCAATTGTATAGCAGCTTTGGCTTCCTCAAAAGTTTTACTCTGCTCAAGTCCCCAATCAAATTCATATTTCTTCCTGGTAACTTTATACAAGGGTTTCAAAAGCTGTCCCAGGTGTGGAATGTGATGTCACCAATATCCAAATAATCCTATAAATTTTTGTACCTCTTTCTTATTGGTAGGGATAGGAAAATTGCGAATCTTTTGTCGGACTTGCTGCAAAATCTCTCGCAGCCCTTTATTCCACTGTATTCCCCAAAATTGTACATTTTGAGCTGGTCCTTGAATCTTTGCAGGATTAATTTCCCACCCTTTGCTTTTCATATGTTCAATCAAAAGTGTCAAACTCTTCTCCACTTCTTTTACATTTTTTCTATAATATCATCAATGTAATGGGTAAGCTGTACACCAGGTAGCTTTAATTCATCCAAATGTTCAGCCACAATCCTATGACAAATAGTGGGAGTGTGTAGATATCCCTGTGGAAAGCAGGTGAAAGTATGTTGTCTGCCCTGCCAAGTGAAAGCACAAGTTCACAAAAATACATACAAAGTAAATGTTATATATTTGTCCTTCATCCTCGAAGAGGACCATGACATCAGGGAGATGATGACATGACTGTAGTTGACTTGGATTTGAGTGAGGGAGGGCTGTTCAAGGTCACCAGCCTCACTTTCTCCTCCAGAGCCATGTGGGTCCAGTGGCCAGATATTCCTCAGGATGACTGGAAATGGCCCAGGATGATTTATAAAGTAAATGTAAAATAATCAGGCATAGGGACATACCATGTGCTGGATAGATCAAGAAAGGCCTTATGTAAGAGACTGCATATGAACTGAGTTTTGAAGGAAACAGAGTTGAAGATGAGGATAGAGTACATTCCAGTCATAGGGAATGCAACCTGTGCAAAGGCATGGAGATGGAGGTCAAATATATTGAGGATCATCAAGTATGTTAGTCTGGCAGTACTCCTTGTGCCTTGGCTTTACTCATATACTTTACCTCCCAACCAATAAATGTATTAGTTATAGAATGTTCCAGGCATCTCAGCATTTAGTTTCATAAGTGAAAACTGAAATATGTGATCTTCTCTCACTTGTATTCCAATTTCTTATATTACATCGGGAAAGCTCTATATATAGATTATTAGGTACCAAGACACTACTGTCGTCAAAGCCAGCTGATAGATGAGGCTTCTCAAAATGAAGATACTGTCTTTTTAGACAAGAGCTTTTCTGTGAGTAGTAACACAAATATCCAAATCAAGTCATCTTCAGGTGGGCTAAAACAGAGCTGTACTTCCCAGACTTCCTATTTGCTGAATGGCTTCCTCTGCAATGAACCAATGGGCTCAGGGGTTTGTCCTTCAGGCTACTGAGATTTGTGAGGAGTGGCTACAAGATGTAAGTAACGGGGGCAGGGGACCCATTACTGCTTTCCGAGTTTTAGCAGCAGGACCTTCCACACTGATGCTGTTCTTCTAAGTGTTATCAGCCAGAAGCCATATTTGTTGATAAACTTGTGGCTGTTGTCCAGTTACTAATCCTAGGAGACCTGAGGTGCAAGGGCTGGAGGTTGACCCTGAAGAGATGAGGCTTAGAAACTAGTAATGGAATATTACCAAGCAGAGACATGAGACCAGCAGAGTGACATGTCCAGAAGAGAGTGAGAGGTATGGAGAAACGGAGATGTCATACCAGATATGGAACATCAGAAATGCCACATCATCAGTGGTCCCATAGTGTCAGAAGTGTGAGTTATCCCTCCACACATGTGCCCTGGCTACACGTGTTCTTTATATGTGTGATCCCTATACATTTTCATTCCTCCCACTGATGATAAGGGTATTTGTGGGAGGATGTGCCCCAAGTTTAGGGATAAAATGTTTTATTGCTATGTTTCTTCAAATTCTGGTTCACTAACTGTCTTTGTTTTAAATTAATTATGTTCCCTTCTGTCTGACCCCTTCCCAGTCTCTTTTGCTGGATTTTCATCCAGATCACTCCTGCTAACCCTGGATATCCCCCATGGCTCTATCCTAGGTCCTTTTCTCTTTCCTCTATTTTTTTGGTTATATTTTCTGTTCCTATGGGTTTTCTGCTCCTATCATCATCTATGCAGGTGATCTATGTATCCAGCTGTGACCTCTCTCCTGACCTCCTTGCATTTCCAACTACATATTGGACATCTTGAACTGAACATCTTACAGAAGTCTTAAATTCAGTCTGCATAAAACTGAACCCAGAGGCTTTTCCTCTTCCTAACTTCCCTCTTACTGGCTAGGATACCACCATCCTCACTCTAGTCCCCCCCTCAACTCCTTACTTTCCTTCACCCCCCCCCCCACCTATAATCAATTGCCACATTTTCCTTTTTACTTTACATACCCCCATTTCTCTCCTCTGACACTGCCATTACCATGGAACAGGCCCTCAACTCTCACCTGTACTATTGTGATAACTTTTGGTTGGTCATCCCATCACCTGCCCATTCAATAAACTGCAGTGACTCCCTATTAACCTCCAGGATCAAATATTAAATCCTTTGTTTCATATGTAGAGCCCTTTATTACTTGGTCCTTTTTTCTCTCTCCAGCCTTCTTACCCCTTACTTTCCATACCGAGCCTCCACCACATAGGCTCTTCAATCCAGTGACACAGGCCTCCTTACTGATCCTCAAACACAGCACTCCCTCTCACAGTTCTAGCTATTTTCATTGGCTGATCCTCATGTCTATAACCATCTCCCTCCTTATCTGTCTCCTGGTTTCCCTAGTTTCATTGAAATATTAGCTAAAGCCCCAACTTCTTCAAGAAGCCTTTCCCAGCCCCCTTTAATCTTTGTGCCTGCCCTCTGACATTATCTCCAATTTTAGCTTGGATACTTCTTGTTTCAACATAGTTCTTTGCATGTTGTCTCCCTCATCAGACTGGGAATTCCCTGAGAGCTGGGGCTGTTCTTTGCCTTTCTTTGTATCCCCAGTGGTGATTCTGCCTAAACACTCCCTCTCACCCTACAAAATGTGGCAGATGCTGATTTTTCTGAGCCACGTGAAAGAAGGCAAGAGAACAATTCAGCCTCAGACACTTGACACACTTACTAGCTGTGTAACTTTGGGCAAATCAACCCCAATTGCCCTTTAAAAAAGAGTAAAAAAATAAAGCAAGAGAACAGAGGGAGGAAATAGGCTGAAAATGTACTTGTGAAGGTGACTGATTCAGGCCTGACAAAAAAGAGACCAGAAAATTATCTGGAGTCAGTCCTGTTGTCTTAGAAGTTACACAGAGAGGGATCCAGGGCATCAGTCCCACAATCCCAAGCTTGAAAAGTCTAAGGCAGCCCTTCAGCTCAATTAATCATGAGACATTTATTAAATACTTCATATGTGAAAGGCATTAAAGATAAAAATACAAAGGTGAAACAGCCCCTGCCCTTGAGGAAAATAAATTCTAATGTGGGAGACAACATAAACATAAACATAAACATATATAAGCATATACATAATATATACAAAATTAAGATAAGGTGGATTTGAGAGGGAATGCATTAGGGATTGAGAGAATCAGGAAAGACTTCATGAAGAAGGGGGCGTATTGAAGGAAACTATTGGTTCCAAGAGGCAGAAACAAGGAGTGAGTGAATTATAGACATAGTATATCCAGTATAAAAGCATAAAGATGGGAGATATGTAGGCAACAGAATGTTGTAGGTCAGTATGACTGGATCAGTGTGTAGAGGGGAATATCAGAAAACAGAAAATGGGGGAAGGGGACAGGTTGTGAAGACATAAGGTCCAGACAGAATAGTTTATATCTGGTTCTTGAGACAACAGGGAACCACTGAAATATGTTGGGGGGGGAGGTTATGATACAATCAGATCTGCACTTTAGGAAAATCACTTTGGTGGCTGTGTGGAAGATTTATTTGAGGAAAAGTTTGAGGTAGGAACATCAATAGGAGGTTATTGCGATAGTCCGGGAGAGATGTGATAACAGCCTAGACAAGAAGGGTGATGATGTGAGTGGAGAAGGAGAGATAGATGTTGTGGATATAGGAAAGACAATACTTGGCAACTCATCAGATATATGGGATGAGTGAGGAATCAAGGATAATGCCAAGATTGTGAACCTGGGTGGTAGGAAGGATGATAGTACTGGATAGTAATAGAGAATAGTGGGGTGGGGTGGGAGGTGGGAAAGATGATGAGTTTTGTTTTGGACAAATTGAGTTTGAGGTGTCTACATTATATCCATTTAGAAATGTCCTCTCAGTCATTGGTGATATAAGGCTGGTGCTCTGGAGAGAAATGAGCGCTGGAGCTCTAGATTTGGGAGTCATCTTTAGAGAAATGGTGATTGGACTTACGAGAGCTAATAAAGTCACCAAAAGAGCATGTAGAGAGAAGAGAGCTCAGGCCAGAACCTTGGAGTAAATACCCAGTTAGTGCATATGGCCTGGAGGATGAATGAATAAAGAAGATTGAGAAAGAACCATCAGACAGGTAGGAGGAGAGGGTGGTTAGCAGAGTCAAATGCTGAAGAGAGGTTGGGTTGAGAGAAGACCATTTGATTGGTCTATTATGATCTCATTGGGGAAGCAGAGATAAATAGCAGGAACTATAGCAAGTTCTCTCCCCAAACTCATTCAGACAGATCTAGAAATTGCACCAGACCAAATCTCTATGGGGAAATCCAAGAAAAACTCAAAGAATCACTTTTCCAACCCAGGAGGAAGACAGAATCAGTGGACATCAGGGCCTGGCCAGGAATAGCAGCAAGGACTGGGCCATTGGCAAGACAGGGTCTCAGAACCATACGAGGGCATTGAAATCTCATGTGGGGTGTGGAAACAAGGATCAATTGGCAAATTTGTCACACCCAGTCCTGGGTTACAGACCCAGGGCAGTCTGAGGAAAGGTCCTGTGTCCAGGGGTGGCATTCTGGGATGAGGAGTTGTCACAAGTCCTATCCTGTGTACCAAACAAGGAGGAAGTTCAGAAGCAAGGAGAAGCAACATAGCTCAGAAAGTAGTGGAGAGGGGTCTCAATTCCAGCTTTTAGCCTAATCTGAAGCCTGAAGTGTAATAACAAGAGTAGGAATCCCTGACCAAAGGGAAGTCTTTGATACCATCACTAAACCATCAAAGCTGTCCAGCTGACTGATAGGAACTCTGTCCAACAGCAGTCCTACTTTTTTTTAGATCCAAACCTAGGTCAGAAACTTGCAAATCTCCGACCAGGGAAACAGTGATCAAATTTTGCCCAGGATCAGACCACTTTGAGAGTACTGAAAACTTGCAGGTTCCCAGCCCGAGCTCTCCCTGAGAGCCTGGAATAATACAACACTCAGTACTCCAATAAAACAGTAGCAGGACTATCCCAGACTTTCCCTCCATAAGTCTGAAGAGCCTAGCACTAACATAAAAGCCCAAAGTCATAAAGTAGGCTATAAAATGAGCAAAAAATAAAAAAGAACTCCCCATAAAAAGATTTTATGGTAATAGACACATTTAAGGCACAAAGCCAGAAAAAGGGAATGACTCTAAAACATCTACAGGCAAAGCCTCAAAGCAAAACAGCTTGGATACAAATTCAACTAGAATTACTGGAAGAGATGAAGCAAGAATTGTTTAAAATGCTTTTTTATAAAAGAAATGAGAGCCATGGAAGAAAAAAATTGGAAAGAAAATCGAGAGTGTGGTAAAAGAGGTACAAAATGTTCCCCAAGGGGAAAAAAATCTCCCTGAAAATTAGGATGGACCAAATGAAAGCTTATGACTTTATGATACAACAAGGAATATTAAAACAAGCCAAAATACTGAAAAAAAGGAAGAAAATGTAAGGTATCTCATATCAAAAACAACTCAACTGAAAAACAAATTCAAGAGGGAAAAATTAAGGATCTTTGTGCTACCTGAAAGCTATGACCAAAACTAGAGCCTGCACACCGTATTTCAATAAATTTTAAAGAAAACTGCCCAGACCACTTAGAACTAGAGAGCAAAGTGGAAAAACGAAAGAATATTTGGGTCACCTCCTAAAAGAAACCACAAAATCAAAACTCTAGCCAAAATCCAGAGCTTTTAGGTCAATAAAAAACACTTCAAGCAGCCAAAAAGAAAGAATTCAAGTACTGAGGAACCATAGTCAGAATCACACATGATTTAGTAGCTACCACTTTGAGGGAGTGGATAGCTTGGAACATGATATTCCAGAAGGCATAGGATATAAGCTTACAACCAGGAATAACTTACCCAGCAAAACTAAGGATAAGCCTACAGGGGAAAAAAAAGAATCTTTCATGAAATAGAGGATTTCTAGTCATTCCTGAGGAAAATAGCAGAGTTGTGTAGAAATTTTGAAGTTCAAACACTGGAGTTGAGAAAGACATAAAACGATAAATATAAATGAATAATGATAAAAGACTATAAGCAAGGTTACATTGTTTACACTTTAATATGGGGAACTTATATATGTGTCTCCTCTGAACCCTTTTGTTGTCAGAGATCATATAGGGAATCTAGTTAGAAGACCTGGGGGTTGTTCTGTTATGTGTTGAGGAACTTAAAAGAAGAATGTAAAGGGAGGGAAAGATAAATATATTAGAGAAAGAAAGAGAGAGTAAGGTTAAGGAAAATTATCTCACATAATTGGATTGCACGAGTTGAATTTCATACAGAGTTGAATTCTCCAACAGAGGAGAAGGGGATGGGAGAGTGGTTGACACTTAACCTCACCACTCTCATCTAAACTGGTCAAAGGACTGATACCCTCCTAATTTAAACAGATGTAGGGTTGACTAAAGAAATACAAAGAGTTGTACTAAAGAAAGAGTTGACTAAAGAAATACATTTCACTTGCCAGGAAAATAGAAGGGAAAGGGGAAAAGAGAGGGATTAATCCTAAGCAAAACAAGCTGACCTATGAAAATATTTATAGCTTTTTGAGATGGCAAAGAATGGGAATCTGAAGGGGTGCTCATGAATGACTTAAGAAGTTATGGTATGTAAGTGTAATAGAATATTATTATGATGTAAGAAATAAGGAAGTAATGGTTTCAGAGAAACTTGGGAAGAAATATCAGCTGATTCAGAGTGAAGTGAGCAGAACATGGAGAATAATTTATACAGTGACAACTGTATAACAATTATAAAGATAAACTTTAAAAGATTAGAGACTCTGATCAGAATAATGGTCAAACACAAGTCCAGAGGACCAATGATAAAACATGCTATCTACTTCCTGATTGAGAGATGAAGAATTTAGTGTGCAGAATAAAACATTTGGGGGAGACATGCCCAATGTGGAAATTTGTTTTGCTTTACTATTTGTTAACAGGTTAAATTGTTAAATGTTGTTTTTCTTTCTCAATTGAAGGGTTGCTGGAAGGGAGAGGAGGTAGATTTTTGGTGATTGAAAAAAATTAATTTTAAAAAGACAATCTTGGTCATTTTAGAGAGATCATTCACACTTCCATTCAGAAACCAGATTTAAGGTCATAAAAAGAGTAAGATTACTCCATTTTCAAGGAGTTGGGTTGAAGAAGTGAGAGATATTTACAGTAGCTGTGGGGATAGTAAGATCTAGAGTGGGTGTTTTTTAAGGATAAGGGAGACTAGGACATATTTGTATGGAGAAGGTAAGGAACCAGTAGATAGGGAGACATTCATTACTAAAAAAGAGAAGAGAATATGAAAGGAGATGGGATTATGAGTGTTTGTAGATACAATGTAGATTTGGTGAGAAGAAAGGCTACGTTTTAATCAGAGATTAGAATAAAGGAAGATATGAGAAGAGCTGATGCCAAGGGGTTAGTGAGATGAGAAGGGGAAAAGAGGGAGTTCTCAGTGATTAGCCTCCATTTCAGAGAATAAAATAAGATGTGAGGGTTTCAGCCATGAGAGTAAGGGAGAGAGGCTGTTGAAGGCTTGAGGAGAGAAGTTAAGTTTTGAAACAGTCATTGTGGAGAAAGGAATGGAGGAGTGAAAGTACTTCCTCAACTTCTAGTTGAGATTAGATAACAAATATTTGTAGTGGATCCAATTAGCACAGTTGCAAGAATTCCTCTGCTTTATTCAATAGCACTTGAGTAGTAGTAGTAGAGAAGGCAGATGGTGGGACTAATCCAGGGTTGGGTTTTGAAAAGGTATGAGCCCCCACAGGACAAGGGAATAAGTGCTTTGAGAGTGGAAGATAATAGTCTAGTGTTGAAGTGGTTCACTAAGGAGTTTGGGATTGGGAAGGGAAGAGAGTAAAGCCAGAGCAGAGGCTTGCAAAATACTGAGGGGTGAGAGATTACTAGGGCCCTAGTGAAAAGGAAGGGGGCAGAGAATGAATCACATGGAACACAAGACTAAAGCATAATAGATATAAAAGGGAAAAGCCTACAAAAATGCAATATGAGCATGGGAAAAATATCAGAGAAACAAAATTATATTTAGAAAATATTAAAATATTAGGGAAAGTGAACCAGTAGTGCCAGATGAAAGAATCTTTTGTATGCTCAGAAATCAAAGAACAACAACAATTAATTCCAGGATGATTCAAAAGAAATAAAGTTCATAAAATAAAAAAAAATTAGGAAAGAATCAAGGTAAAAAATTAGAACATTTTTGTAAATAGTATTTTTTTCCAAATATATGTAAGAATAGTTTTCAATGTTTATTTTTATACAATTTTGGGTTCCGAATTTTTCACCTTCCCTTCTTCCCCTCTCCTCTCCCCAAGATGGTAATCTATCTGATATAGGTTTTACATGTGCAATCATGTTAAACACATTTCCACATTAATCATGTTGTTAAAAAAAGAAAAAAAGGGGGGAAAACCATGAAAAAACACCTCCCCCCAAAAAGTGAAAATAGTACATTTCAATCTGCATTCAGACTCCATAGTTCTTTCTCTGGATGTGGACAGCATTTTCCACCATGAGTCTTTTGGAATTGTCTTGGATCATCATATTGCTGAGAAGAGCTAAGTCAATCATAGTTGACCATCATACAATGTTGCTGTTACTTTGTACAGTGTAATGAAAGCTTTTGATGGATAAAATAATGCTGAGGATGTCAGGGATGATGAGGTTCATTGGACAGTGATGTTGGCGCTGGCGTTGAAACTCAGATCTTGTTCATTCATATTGCTTTCATCCATATTAAGCTACCTCTCTGATTATGATACTGATGATGTGATGGTGACGATGGTGATGTTGGGATAGTGGTGTTGGTGATATTGGTGGTGATATACAGTGAAAATGGTACTATTAGACGACATTGTGACAAAGATGATGGTCCCGATGTTAAGTACATAATAGTGATAGTGGTGGTAAAATGACAGTGATGATGGTAACTGTGGCAGTCATATGGCAGCAATGATGGTGGTGATGTGAAAGTAGTGATGCTGGTGATAGGAAAATGACAATGATGGTGGTGATGGTATGACAGTAATTATAGTCTATTGGTAGTGATGTGACAGTGATCCTGAAGGTGATGTGACAGTGATGGTAGTATTCATCATACCATTTTGACAGTGCTAATAATAGAGACAGGCTAGTGCTAATTGTGGTGCTATGACTGCTTATGCTGGTTGCAGTATATAGAAATAATGATAATGTTGATGGTGGTGATGGGATAATGATGCTGATTCAATGAGAGGGATGATGGACTTGGGAGTGGCAATGTGAAAGGCATGGTGGGGGTGGGGAATCTGAGAGTGCTAGCAGTGATATGTTATAGTGTTCATTGTAGAATTGTAGCAGAGCAGATGGTTCTGATGTGATTGGGAGGTGGCGATGATACGAAAGTAATGGCGGACACGTATGTGACAGTAATAATGGTAAAGATGGTAGTGTTGTAACACTGATAGTATTAGCACCAGGACAATGAAGGTTCTGGGGAAAGCTTAGTGACTCATTCAAAAATAATGGCAATTGTTGGTGGAGATTTGGCAATAATGGTCATGGGGGAATTAGATATTAGATATTCACGGTCATAGCCCTGTGACAGTGATGGCAGTGGGGCTTTGACTTTTCAGTGTGATTGTGATGATGGTGCTGATGTAATAGTCATTGTGGTGGGGAATGTGATAGTCAATGGCGATGACCGAGACGTTGGTGAGGATATGACAACAAATCAGCATGTGAAGAATTATCAACCCCTTGAAAAACAAAACAAAACAAAACAAGCAAACAAACAAAAAAAACCAAGGGGCAGCTAGGTGGTGCAGTGGATAGAGCATGGGCCCTGGAGTCAGGAGGACCTGAGTTCAAATCCCACCTCAGACACTTGACACACTTACTAGCTCTGTGACCTTAGGCAAGTCACTTAACCCCAATTGCCTGCCCCCTCCAAAACAAAAAACAAAAAAGCGATCAATATGACAGTATTTGTTATGGTAATACTAGCATTATGGCAATGATTTTGATCCTGTGACCGTGATGATGGTAGTGATAAATGACAGAATTACTTAGTGAAACAGCGTTTATTTGGTTAATATGTGCCAATCCCTAGGCTGGGAATAATTATAATAGTAGTAGTAATGACAATGAGCAGCATTTGTGTAGTGCTTTAAGATTTGCAAAGCACTTTACAAATAGCATCTTATTTTATTCTCACAACAGACTTGGGAGGTAGGTGCTATTATTATCCCCATTTTACAGATGAAGAAATTGAGACAGAAGTTTTAATTGCCTTGCCCAGGGTCACATAGCTAGTAAGTATCTGAAATTGGGTTTGAACTCCTATCTTCCTGACTCCAGGTTCAGTGTTCTATCCACTTAGCCACCTAGCTGCCTAGATCTTGCCCTCAAGGAATTTACATATTAATAGGAGGGGATATATATATATGTATACTATATATTATATATGCATGTAAATATATAATATAATACATGTTACATGTATGTATATATATATTATATGGTGGAGATAGAGACAGTGTGTGATGTTATGGTTTAGAAAATCACATGGATAGGGGTTGCTAGGTGGTGCAGTGAATAGAGCACTGGCCCTAGAGTCAGGAGGACCTGAGTTCAAATCCGACCTCAGACATTTAACACACTTACTAGCCGTGTGACCTTGGGCAAGTCACTTAACCCCAATTGCCCTACCTTAACCCCTCAAAAAAAAAAGAAATCACATGGATGATGAATGTAGCCATAGGGAAGTAGAATGGCAAATCCTTTTGAGGAGTAGTAATGGCAGTATTGATTTAATCAGCTCTGGAAAAGGTGGGGAAGAAGCATTGCAGGCATGGAAGGCAAGAAGGCTGGTGAGAAGATGCCTAGAGAGCAGGGAGTAAAGTGAATCATAGCTGAAACCTGCCCGAAGTAGTGAGCCAGCTAATATGAAAGTGATGATGAAGACAATCTGACAGTGTTGTTGGTGGAGTCACCAGTTCTCATTGTAGAACTGTCTAAAAAAATGATGTTGGTGGGAGTGATGATGCTAGGGAATGAATGGATACGTGAAAAATCATTTAGTAAGCATAATTACTGTGTGAGAAAGGCAAATACAGTAGCAAGGATAGTTGCTGTCCTCCAGAAACTTACATTCTAATAGAGGGAAGCAGTGCATCATCATCATCATGATCATCATCATCATCATCATCATCATCATCATCATCATCATCATCGATATCAAAATTGTAGCAAAAATTTTTTTTGAAAGTCATAAGAAGCATCTACCTAAAACCACCAGCAAGCATTATCTGTAATGGGGATAAGCTGGAGACCTTCCCAGTAAGATCGGGGGTGAAACAAGGATGTCCATTATCACCAATATTTTTCAATATTGTACTAAGAATGCTAGCAATAAGAGAAGAAAAAGAAATTGAAGGAATTAGAATAGTAAAACTATGGGAAAATAAAATATTTAAAATCAGAAAAAAAACCATACATATAAAAATGAGAAAAAAAACCCAAGATACATCAATAAAAACTTATTTAAAAGGGGCGGGTAGGTGGCACAGTGAGTAGAGCACCGGCCCTGGAGTCAGGAGGACCTGAGTTCAATTCTGGCCTCAGACACTTAACACAAAAACTAGCCGTGTGACCTTGGGCAAGTCACTTAACCCCCATTGCCCTCCAAAAAGCAAAAAAAAAAAAACTTATTAAAAAATAAAATCGACCAAGCACAGCACCCTATTCACAGTGCCATGATGCTGGGGTGGGGAACAATTTACACGATAATTATAGTAACATAAATCAAAACACTGTTGAAAGACATCAGAAGTCTGATCAATGCAATGACCAAATATGGCCTCAAAAAACTTATGGCAAAGTATGTCTTCCACCTTTTTGGAGAGAGGTGGTAACCCTGAAGTGGGTTATAAATTGTCAGATATGAATATTGTGATGACTTGTTTTCTCTGAATAAACATTGAAGGAAAAAAGTGTTTAAGATGGAACAGTTGGGAATCAAGTCAGTTGAAAGAGAGCAAAGGGGAAAAAAGTATCAGAAAAAATGGTCTCTCTTTCCTTCTCATTTGTCTTTTTAAAAAGTTACTGCTGTCTTTTTTCATCTTCGTTTCCAAACGTAGCTCTCCTGGTCCCCACGCAGGACATCATCCATTGCAGTGGAGGAAGAAGAAAAGTAAAATAAAAGCAATTCATCAACAAGAGCCAAAGCATCATCTGAGACTGACATTATAGGCAACAGTCATACAAACAGCTTTAAAATTCTAAAATAAAGTGAACAAGGTAAGCTTTACCGTATCTCAACTGGGGCCAAATATCATCATTATCATTATGTACCTTTCTGTTTCCTTTGGTTGTTCTTTCTGTTTAAATTGTTGTAGTTGGGGCAGCTAGGTGGTGCAGTGACTAGATCACTGGCCCTGGAGTCAGGAGGACCTGAGTTCAAATCCCACCTCAGACACTTGACACACTTACTAGCCATGTGACTTTGGGCAAGTCACTTAACCCCAACTGCCCTCCAAAAAAAAGCAAAAAATTAAATTGTTATAGTGATCTAGTACAAGTTGGTCCTGCCAACTTAATCCTGCATCAATTTACCTAATTCTTTGCATGCTTTGTGTAATCTTCACATTTGTCATTACAGATAATGATATTGCATTAAATTCATGTACAACAATTTGTTTAGCCATTCCCTAGTCAATAAAAATATGTAGGGTTTCCAGGTCTTTGGAAACACAAAAAAGGTTATTATTAGTATTTTGGTTTATCTGGTATATCTTTATTTCTATCCTTGACCTCCTTGGAATATATGCCTAGCAATGATACTTTTGATTCTAAGATTATGGTCATATTGATCATTTCACTTAATTCAAATTGTTCTTTAGAATTATTGGCGCAATTGACAATCCCACTAACATTGAGTCTCAACATCTGTCTTCTCAAAGTTCCTCCAACACTGAGTATTTCCATCATTTGTAACCTTTGGCAATTTACTTGGTTTCTTTTAGTTAATTATTTATTTTTAGTTTTCAACATTCACTTCTATAAGTTTTGAATTTTCTCTCCCTCCCTTCCATCCTCCTTCCCCAAGATGGCATGCGATTTGATATAGGCTTTCCATGTACATTCCTATTAAACTTTCCTATTTTCACATTAGTCATGTTGTATAGAAAAATTATAATGAATGAGAAAGAAAAAAAGGGAAAAAAAGAAAATAGTCTGCTTTGCTCTGCATTTACACTCCATAGTTCTTTCTCTGGATGTGGATGGCATTTTCCATCACGAGTCCTTGGGAACTGTTTTAGGTCCTTGCATTGCTGAGAAAGGCTAAGTCTGTAAAATCAGTCATTATACACTGTGCCTATTACTGTATACAATGTTCTCTTGGTTCTACTCACTTCACTCAGCATCAGTTCATAGTCTTTCCAGGTTTTTCTGAAGTCTGCCTGTTAATTATTTCTTATAGCACAATATTATTCCATTGCATTCATATACCACAGCTTCTTCAGCCATTCCCCAATTGATGGGCATCCCTACAATTTCCAGTTCTTGGCCACCATAAAAAGAGCTTCTATAAATATTTTTGTACATGTGGGTCCTTTCCCCATTTTTATGATCTCTTTGGGATACCACTCTATAAGCGGTATTGCTGGGTCAAAGGGTATGGAATTATTTATAGTCCTTTGGGCATAATTCCAGATTGCTCTCCAGAATGGCTGGATCAGTTCACAACTCCACCAGCAATGCATTAGTGTTCCAATTTGCCCACATGCTCTCCAGCATTTGTCACTTTCTTGTTTTGTCATCTTAGACAATCTAACTAGAGACATGTGGTACCTCAGAGTTGTTTTGATTTGCATCTCTCTAATCAATAGTGATTTAGAGCATTTCTTCATTTGCTTATTGCCTTAAATGCACTCTTTTTTAAATTAAAATTCAATTTTATTTTCAGTTTCAAATTCTCTCCCTCTCTTCTCCACCTCCCACATCCATTGAAAAGACAAGAAAAACAAAACCCATTACAAATATGTATAGTCATGCAAAACAAATCATCACATTAGTCATGTGTAAGTAAGAAAATAAGAGAAGAGCAAGTAAAAGGGAAGAGAAAAGCAAATATGCTTCAACCTGCACTCAGTTCTGGAGGTAGATAGTGTGTTTCATCATGAGTCCTTTGGAATTGTGGTGGATCATTTCGTTGATCAGAATTACTAAGTCTTTCAAAGTTGATTATCTTTTCAATTTTGTTATTGTGTAAATTGTTCTCCTGGTTCTGTTCACTTTACTCTGTATCAATGTTCATATAAGTCTTCTCATGTGTTTTCTGAAACCATCCCTTTCATCGTTTCTTACAACACAATAGTCTTCCATCACATTCATATACCATAAATTGTTCAATCATTTCCCAGTTGATGGACACCCCCCCCCCACTTTCCAATTTGCCATCATGAAAAGAGCTGCTATGAGTATTTTTGTATATATGGGAACTTTTGCTTTTTCTTTGATGCCTTTGGGCTACAGTTGTGGTATCATTAGGTCAAAGAGTATGCACAGTTTAATAGCTTTTTGTACATAATTCTAAATTGCTTTCCAGAATGGTTGGGTCAGTTCACAGTTCCACCAACAGTACATGAATGTGCCTGTCTCCCCATAGCCTCTCCACCAATGGTCATTTTCCCATTTTTATCATACCTGACAATCTGATGGGTGTGAGGCAGAACCTCAAAGATCTTACATCCATCTTTTAAAGGGATCATTTAAAAACAAGAATAGTGACCCAAATCAGTCTGTATTTATATTTTATTGGACTTGGCTCAAGGCACCACCTATATCTCTTGGTAGTACTATGTAATCTTAGAGAAGTTATGATAAAATGGCGTCATGTTGCTAATCATTTTAAAGGATTCTAACTTAGTCATTTGTCCTAATACTGATATGATGGAAACATATAGGAAGTAAACAAGCAGTGAAGGAAGAATCATGGAGGACAAGAGAAAATGACACCACGTTAAGAAATATCCACTGTGCTGCAGCTTCGAAGAGGGTCAATCAAAAGGGACCTGCCAAGGTCAGGTAACAAGAGTGTGTTCCTATGGGAGATGGAGAAGTGGTTCCAGGGAAGGGCAAAAGTAGGGAAGAGGTGGTTACAGGTTAGGCATATTTTCCTATGGTCCAGGGCAACTAGAGGAAATGGAATGCTTTCTCCCTTCCATTGTTAACAAGATACACAGATCTCTGTTGTAGGCTTTCTTTTGTCCTTCCACAAATAAAATCCCCAAAGCTGGGACACATAGCATTTCCTGTGACTACCTTGCATCACCAAGGTTTTAGTGACATTCGGAATTCAACTTGGCACTCTGTGCCCCAATGTCTGCTTTCATCTTCATAACCACCAAGGAAAAGGAAAAGACAGAATTCCATTTAGCAAATATTTTTCAGGTATGTAAAATGTGGGGGTTTTTTGGTATACCACCTTCATTTCCAAGTTGCATCGTTTTCATTTCCCAGGGCCCACTAGTGAGCCATCTGCTGTAATGAGGAAAAATAGAAGAGTTAAAAAAATCAGTTCAGCTGGAGTAAGCAACATTCCATACAGTTTCTCACTTTTCAGGTCAGGGGAAGCAGATGCATTTTTTTCATCTCTTTTTTTATCCTAAACTTGGAGTTATAATCACATTACTTTCAGCAAGCTGTTATTATTTTTTCCATTTAAATTGTTGTAGTCATTATGCTTATTGTATACCTAGTCTTGTTTCCTTGACTCTGATTTATCTCATTTAAGTCTTTCATGCTTTTTTGTATTCATCATGTTCTGTTTCTTACAACAGTAATATACAATTACATTCATGTACCACGATCTGCTTAGCCATTCCCCAATCAAATTGTTTCCATTTCTTGTCTGCCACAAAGAGTGTTGCTGTAAATATTTTAATGGATATAGGACATTTCTTTCTGCCTTTGATCTTCTTGTAGTATATGTCTAGCAGTGGGCTCTCCACTCAAAGAATAGGGGCATTTTACTTACTTTCATCACTTGATTCCAAATTATTTTCCAGAATGACTGGACCAGTTCACAACTTCTTGGGTAAACCATGGTAAAATTTCGTCATTGTTACTCAGTGGGTCATCATTTTTTAGTCATTCTTCCTGATCCAGATAAAGCGGAAATTTGTAGCAAATGATTTAGTCATTAAGGTAAGTTCAATGAGGTAAGGAAAGGTGGTGGGGGACCTAAAGTTGCTGACAAGCTATCAAATGCCTAAAGAACTCCAGGTCTAGGAGGATGGTTCATTTCTTATTGTGAAATCTTATTTTTTATTTAATTAATGAACTTTTCTCTCCCATTCACCCTGCCAATGATTAAAAAAATAAGCAAAATCTTAACAACAAATATGGGTATTAAAGCAAAACAAATTTCCCCAATGGTCATTTCCAAAAAATGTGTATCTCATTCTGCATTTTTTCCCATTACTTCTGTGTCAGGAGGTGAGTATTAGTCTTTCCCATTGTTCCTCTTCGATCATGGTTAAGTGTTGTGTTTAATAATTCTTAAGTTTTTCTAAATTACTAATTTTTCCAATCTTATTATAATAGAAATTATTCTCCTAGTTCTGCTTACTTCACTCTGCAACAAGCTATGTGAATCTTCCCAGGTTTCTCTGAAAAGATTAATTTAATTATTTTTTTAAATACAATTGAATTACACTATATTCATATACCGTATGTGTTCTGCCATTTCCCAGTTGATGAGGCCTACTTAATTTTCAGTTTTTTGTCATCAAAAAAGAGCTACTTAAATATTTTTGAACATGTGGGTTCTTTTCCTCTTTCTTTGATCTCTTTCATATAATAGTCATGGTAGTGATATTGATGAGTAAAGGGGATGTACAGTTTGGTAATTTTGAGTGCATAGTTTCAAATTGCTTTCCAGAAAGGCTGGACCAATTCACAGCTATGCCAACAGTGTATTACTATGCCTGTTTTCCCTAAGTTCCTGGGAGAGTGACTATTAAGAGATGTACCAAGGAAATTATAAGAACAAGAGTTGACTTGAATGAAAGATGAGTGGTCCCAAGATAAAATTAGAGGAGGCTACCATTAAATTCGTGGGTTCCCTTGTTTATGTATAGATTAACCTTCCCCAGGGAAGATGGAGATTGTGAAAGATTAGGGAATATGATCAGCCTGGAGAAGGAAACCAGCGATCTTTTCAACAGCAATGCTCCTACTGCCATCAGAATACTGCATAGTCAGCAGTACCGAGGTGTCCATTTTTATTATATCTACCCAATCTTGTGCCGAAGACTTCTTTCTTAACTCAATTTATACATAATATGATTTGTTTTTAGTAGTTGGACATTCAAATAGGCTATGTTGTTAGCTGTTTTCCATCCTTCAAAGTAAATCTTCATAGTGTAATAAAAACTAGCTTGGGCTCATCTGGAATTGTGATCCAGGTGATATGAAAGGGTTGATAGCAGTGAGGTGACAAGTATTATATTGGGGATGTGACATCAGTGCTGATGGGTTAAAGACAGTGCTGATTGCAGACATGTGACATTGTTAATGATTTGATGGTGCTGTGACAGTGTTTTTGTGGGAGGACTTAACAAATGCTGATGGTCACGTGACAGTAAAGAGTTCAGTGATGAATCAGTGATGGGGATAGGGATTTGACAGTCATAAGTGTTGTGACAGTACTGAAGGTAGTGATATTATAGTTTGAACTCTAATAATATGACAAGGCTGACATTTCATGAAAGGGATATGCAAGTGTTTTAAGTATAGCTGCTGAAATAGTGGTTAGGGTCAGTGTTGAAATGGTAATAAAAGTGCTCATAGCAGTGATGTGAAAGTGCTGATTGTAGCAATATGACAGTGGAAATGAACATATGAAAGTGGTGATATAACAATGCTTGTGGTCAGAATAGGACACTGATGACTGTATCTGACAATTATGGTCATAACGAAAGTCATTGTGTTGTTCAGTCTTTTGTTTTCAGTCATGCCTGACTCTTTGTGACCCTAATTGGGGGGGTTTCTTTTCTTTTTCTTTTTTTGCTTTTTGAAAGGCAGTTGGGGTTAAGTGACTTGCCCAAAGTCACACGGCTAGTAAGTGTGTCAAGTGTCTTTGTGTGGATTTGAACTCAGGTCCTCCTGACTACAGGGCCAGTGCTCTATTCACTGCTCCACCTAGCTGCCCCAGTTGGGGGTTTTCTTGGCCATATTAGTGTGATTTGCCATTACCTTCTCCAGGTCATTTTACAGATGAGGAAACTGAGACAAACAGGGTGAAGTGACTTGCCCAGGATCACACAGCTAAGAAGTGTCTGAGGCCAGATTGGAATTTAGGAAGATGAGTCTTGTCTAGATTAATTGTTTGAGATCAGATTTAAACTCGGATCTTCATGACTCTAGATCTAGCACTCTATCCACTGTGCCACCTAGCTGACCCTTTGGGCTATAGTCTTTTTTTTTCTTTTTTTTTAAACAAATGCTTTATTAACTTCTGGTTTACATCATTCATTTCCACCAGATTTTGAGTTACAATTTTTCCCCCATTTTTTCCCTACCCACCACCCCAGAATAGCAGTCCCACTAGATATCCCCCTCATCCAATCTGCTCTTTCCCATATCTTCTCCCATACCCCCTTCGACTTTGCCATTAGGGCAAGGTGAATCTCTGAGCCCCAGTGCCTGTACATCTTATGAAACATTTAATTTTAATACTTCGATTTTCAGATCCATTCCCTTCCTCCCTTGTCACCCAATCCCTCTGAGAAGATAAGCAATTCAGTATGTGTTGTACATGTATAGCTATGCAAAACATTACCATAGTAGATATATTGTAAAAAAGACTGCTTATATTTCCCTCCCACCCATCTCACCTCCCACCTGGTCCATTCCCTACTTTGATCCTGTCCCTTTTCAAAAGTGGGTACTTCCAACCTCCCCTCCCCTTAGAATGTCCTCCCCTCCATCATCCCCCCTGTCATTCCCCTTTCCCCTACTCTCCTGCAGGGTGAGAAATCCCATTTAGTATTTATGCAATTCTCTCCTTAAGAATATGGTTTTGGCTTTTTGCCTTCCTGTTCTTCCCCTCCCCTGAAACTACTTCCCCTTGCCTCTTCTACATGAGATAGTTTACCCTACCATGTCTCTCCCCATCTCCTCTTGCCACTTTCCTCTCTCACCTCTTAACTTCACCCCTTAAGTATCATCTCTTCCCATCAAATTCAACCTGTGCCCTCTATCCATGTATAACTGTAAACATATATACACATATTCACATATGTATTCATATGACCATATACCCTTCTTCAATTATTTTCATAATGAGAAAGGTTTCATCAGACACAGTTATTGTTTTTCCATGTAGGAATGTAAATAGTTCAAGTTTGATAAGTTCCTTTTGATTTCTTTTCCTTGATTACCTTCTCAAGCATCTCTTGCTTCTTGTGTCTGAATGTCAAAATTTCTATTCAACTCTGGTTTTTTTCCTCAAGAATGCTTGAAAGTCCTCTATTCCACTGAATGACCATATTTCCCCCTGAAACAAGATACTCGGTTTTGCTCGGTAGGTGACCCTTGGCTTCAATCCCAGCTCTTTTGCCCTCCGGAATATCATATTCCATGCGCTTTGATCCCTCAGTGTAGAAGCTGCCAGGTCCTGTGCTATTCTGATTGTGTTTCCACAATATTTACATTGTTTCTTCCTGGCTGCTTGTAGTATTTTCTCCTTGATCTGGGAGTTCTGGAACCTGGCTATAATATTCCTAAGAGTTTTCTTTTGGGGATCTTTTTCAGGAGGTGATGGGTGGATTCTTTCAACCTCTATTTCCCACTCTGGGTCTAAAACATCAGGGCAATTTTCCTTGAGAATTTCTTTAAGGATGATTTCTAGGTTCTTTCTTTGATCATGACTTTCAGGTAGTCCAATAATTTTTAAATTGTCTCCCCTGGATCTATTTTCCGGGTCAGTGGTTTTTCCCATGAGATATTTCACATTGCCTTCTATTCTTTCATTTGTTTGGCTCTGTTTAACAGCATCTTGATTTCTCATAAAGTCACTAGCTTCCATTTGCTCCAGTCTAACTCTGAAGGAATGAATCTCCTCATTGAGCTTTTGAGATTCTTTTTCCATCTGGCATATTTGGCTTTTTAAGGCATTCTTCTCCTCATTGCCTTTCTGAGCCTCTTTTGCCATTTGAGTTAGTCTATTTTTTAAGGTGTTATTTTCCTCAGCCAGGCTGTTGACTGTCATTTCATACTTTTCTTGCATCTTTCTCATTTCTCTTCCCAATTTTCCCCCCACTTCTCTTATCTGCTTCTTAAGGTCCTCTATAGCCTGTAGCCAGCTTGTATTTTCATTTGGGGCTTTTGGTGCAGGAGTTCTGACATCACAGTCCTCCTCCATGCTTTGAGCCTCTTTGCCCCCAAAATAGGAGTCCAATGTTGAATTTTTCTGTTTGTTTTGTTTCTTTTGCCTAGGCATGTTGCCACTTAATTACTTGATTTTGGGGCTTGTTGCCACAGTAGGACTCTGCCACCAGACAGGAGAGCTTCCATCCCAAACGTGGGGTCTTCACAACTTTCGGAGGTTGGGTGGCCTCTGTAAAGCCTCCACCCACTCTGGCAAATTGGATACCCACCCCAAACCTCCCCCCCAGACCACAATCCAGATCCAGGCAGTTTAAAGCAAGAGTGATTAACCCCCAGACTGATTGCTGGATCTCCCTACAGTTCGAAGACCAGGAGCTAGAGCCGCCACTGATGCTGCAAAATGGCTTCTGTGCCACGTTTCTTCAGCAGGTTTTCGCCCCCAGGGGAGGAAGCCAGCGCATTCCCCAAATACTGGTCCCAAAGTCCATAGGGCACTAAGCTCTCACTTTGTCCTAGGCATATCTGTGCTGATAATTCTGGAATCGCCACAGCTTCTGGTGTTCTGGGGTCCCTCCAGCCGGCTGCTGGCCCAGCAACCCTAGGGCTAAAACCGAGGCTCACAGGCCTGGGCTCAGCTCCCAGTGCGCTGTGCTGCCTGCTCTCAGAGCGCTGGGCTTGCTGCTCCCTGCAGAGCTACTGAGCTGTCCTCAGCAGGAGGTTAGCTTCTTTGTGTCGGTCTGTGGGTGCTGGGGCTCCAGAAGTTATTCAGAGTCCCCTTTTACATTGTTTGGAAGTGGTGTGGGGCAGAGCACCTTGGAAGTGCTGTTTCTACTCCGCCATCTTGCAGGCTATAGTCTTAATTTAGAAAATTATTTGCTCAGTAGTTTCAGTTGTGTCTAACTCTTTGCAACACCATTTGGATTGGGGGTTGTTGGCAGAGACAATGGAGTATTTTGCCATTTCCTTCTCCAGCTCATTTGACATCTAAGGAAACTGTGATAAACAAGGTGAAGTGACTTGCCCAGGGTCACACAACTAGTAAGTGTCTGAGGCCACATTTGAACTCAGTAAGAGGAGTCTTCCTGACTCCAAGCTTGGTATTTCATGTACTATGGCGCCACCTAGCTGCAATGAAGTAGTCATTGGTGGGGTTTAAGCTGTGCTAATGTGATAGTATTCGGTGAGTAATGACACTGCTGATTATGGTCATGTGACATTGCTGCTGTTTGTTGATGTGAGTAAAAGAGAGGTTGTGTAGCTATTAAAATGATGGTACTGAGGATGTGACAATGCTCACAGTGGTGATGTAAGGATGCTAAGCGTTGCCATGTGACAGGGATATGACCATGCTGACCATAGGGATATGAAGGTGATTCGATGGTCCTAGTGGTCAGGATATGATAATACTGATATTGGAGATAGGAAGTTAAATTGGGAATATGCCAGTCAGTTAGTAAACATTTATTAAGCACCAGGCACTGTGCTAAGTGCTGGGGCTACAAAAAGAGGCAAAAGAATCCCTGCCCTTAAGGAACTTGCAATATAATGAAACACCAGACAAACAAATATGTACACACAAGCTATATGCAAGATAAATAGGAAATAAATGAGAGGCATTAGAATGAAGAAAGGTTGGGAAAGTCTTCCTGTAGAAAATAAGATTTCAGTTGGGACTTGAAGGAAGCCAGAGAAGCCATTAGCTAGAGGTGGAGGAGGGAGAGTATTCTAAGCCTGGGAGAGAACCAGAGAAATTTCCCAGAGCTGAGAGATGGGCCGTCTTGTTGGTGGAACAGGAAGAAGGCTAGTGTCACTGGATGGAAGATTACAAGGCAGGGAGTAAGGTATAAAAATACTGCAAGGGTAGGAGACAGCTACGTTGTGAAGAGTTTTGAACATCAGAAGATTTTGTATTTGATCATGGAGACATTAGGCGGCCAGTAGAGTTTATTGAATAGTAAGGTGACATGGTTAGACTTGCATTTTATGAAAATCACTTTGGTGACTGAATGGAGGACCGACTGGAGTGGGGAAAGACTTGAGGCAGGTAGAGTAGTGATGAGGGTCTGTACCAAAGTTATGACAGTGTCAGAGGAGAGAAGGGGGGGATATTTGAGAGCCATTGCTAAGGTGGAATTGATAGGCCTTGGCTACAGACTGGATTGGTGGGATGAGAGATAGTGAGGAGTTGACGATGACACCGAGTTTGTGAGCCTGAGGGATTTGGAGGGTCATATTGCCCTCTACAGTAATAAGAAAGATAGGGGTAGGAAAGTATCTAGGGGAAAGATTAGGAATTCCATTTTGGACATGTTGGGTTTAAAATGTCTACTGGATGTCCAGTTCAAGACATCGAATAGGCATTTGGAGATGTGAGACTGGGGGTCAGCAGCGGGGTTAGGGCTGGATAAGTAGATTTGAGAATCATTAGCAAATAGATGATAATTGAATCCATGGGAGTTAGTGAGATTGCCAAGTGGTATAGAGGGAGAAGAGAAGAGGGCCCAAGACAGAACTCTGTGGCACACCTATGGTTAGAGGGTGTGGTATGGATGAGGCTCCAGCAAGGGAGACTTACATCAAATGGCCAGGTAGATAGCAGATGAAGCAGCAGAGAGTGGGGCCCTGAAAACTTAGAGAGGTGAAAGTATCAAAGAGGAGAGAGTGATCAGTGTCAAAGGGTGTAGACATCAAGATGAATGAGAATCTAGAGGAGGCCATTAGTTTTGGCAATTTAGAGATCATTGGTAACTTTGGAGAGAGCAGTTTCATTGGATTGATAAAGTAGGAAACCAGATTATAAAGAGTTAAGAAGATAATGAGAAGAGAGAAAATGGAGGCACATATTGTAGATGGCCTTTTCTTTTTTTTTTTTAAGCAATTGGGGTTAAGTAACTTGCTCAAGGTTACATGGCTAGTCATTATTTATGTGTGGGTGCTCATTTTCTGAGGCGGGTTTCGATCCCGGGTCATCCCAACTCCGAGGCCGGTGCTCTTACTCACTGCACCACCTAGCCCGCCCCATAGTTGGCCTTTTCAATGAGTTTAGTCACAATGGGCAGAAGAGATATAGGATGATAGCAGGGATGGAAGGGTCAAGTGAGGGTTTGTTTTTGTGGTTGGGGAAGACATGGGCATGGGTGTAGGCAAAAGGGAATGAGCCAATGGTCAGGGAGAGATTGAAAATGAGTGATAGAATGGGGATGACAGAGGGGGCACTCTGTTGGAGGAGACAGGATAGAATGGAACTGCTTGAGCAAGTGGAGGGGTTAGCTTTGGTAATGAGTTAAGCCACCTCATCATGTGAGACAAGGGGTGGAGGAGGAGATAGTTGTAGAAGACAAATGAGTGATGTGAAATGAGGATGATGGGAGTGGACAAAGCACATGGAGAATGGTCTCATTTTTTAAAATTTTTGGTAAAATAAGAGGCAAGATGAGAATCTGTGAGAGTAGGGGGAGGAAGAGCCATGGGAAGTTTGAAGAGGGATGAAAAGATTTGGAAGAGCTGCCATGGGCAATAGGAAAGTGAGTTGATGAGGAAGGTATGGTAGGTTTGCCAAGCAGCAGTAGTTGAAGTTGTCTAACATAGATTTGTAGTGGATCCAGTCTGAACGATTACATGATCTTCCCCCACCTTCATTCAACAGCATGTGTGTAGGAGCAAAGGCAGATGGTGGAAATGATCCAAGGCTAAGATTTGACTGGGTACAATTGGTAAAATTATAAGGGGTCTAGGGACTCAACAGGGTGGTGTAAAGTTAGATTAGTTCATCAAGTGGTCAAGATGTGGAAAAGAGGAGAGAGGGTGATTTGTATAGGGGAGATGGCCTGGGACAAATTGAATGGTCAAGGGATTGGAGGTTACAGTATTACAACATGTAGGATTTCCTAAGGGAAGGCAGAGGGAGAGGTGTAAAGTAAATAGATTATGGTTGGATAAGAGGAGTTTAGAATTCTTAAGTATGGTAGTGGTACATTTGTGAATGATGGCAAGATCTTTGTGTATGGCTAAAATAAGGTAGAGGAGTAGATCATGGGAAATTAGTATGTTGAGGAACAAGTGATTAGGGTGTTTGAGGGAGAGTCAATATATATATGAAGTCTTCTTGTATGAGCAGGAATTGAGGAAAAAAAGCAAAATTGTGAGTGACATACTAAATTCATTGAGGAAGAAAGAGCCATGAAGATTTTCATTGGGTAGTAGAGTTGAATAGTATGAACCACGAAGGAAGAGATTTTACTGATCGATGAAGGTAAGGTGAGAACCTGGAAGTGGCAGTGGGGTGCAAGGAGTATTCTAACTCCCCTATCTCAACCAGGGAGCTGAAGGGAATCAGTGAAGGTTCAACCAGTACTGGAAAGGGTGGCCGGGGAGACTGTATCATCAAGGAGAACTGGACTTCATTAACAGCTAGAAGATGGAAGGAATGGGAGAGGAAAAGCTTTAGGATGAAGGGAAGTTTGTTGCCTATTGCATACAATTCCAGAGGGTACCATGGAATGGGTGAGTGGTCCTTGGTTAGAATTTTCAGGTGAGAGAGAAACTCGACATCCAGAGATATAACTAGAAAGAGCTGAGCTTGAATCCTGATGGAAGCAAACTAATTGATCTTTTTCTTTTCATTGTTTGGTTTTATTTCTTCTTTACCATTTTTCATCCCACCTAGTACAATACATCTTTGTAATTGGATTAATGTCTAATATAAATGTATTTGCAGATCCTATACTGGACTATATGCTGTCGTGGGGGGTGGGGGGAGGGAGGTAAAAGAAATTTGAAAATCAAGGAACTATGGAATTGAATTTTGTTAACTGAAACTAAACTAGTAAATTAATTTTAAAAAAAGAATGCAGAACTTATTCGACATAAGAAAGACTAAAGATGTAATAAACTTTGTTAATATAGGTAATAAAGCTATATGATTACACTAAAAAAAAGAATTTTCAGGTGATACAGAGAAAGAAAGAGTTGATGGAGTCTTGATGTAGACTGAAGCATGCAATTTTTCAATTTCTTTATTTTTTCATGGGTTTTTTAATCTGTGTTTTCTTTCACATGACTAATATGGAAATATATTTTGCATGTTTGCACATGTATATGTAGCCTATATCAAATTGCTTACCATCTCAGGGAGGCAGGGAGAGAAAGAAGGGAAGGAGAGAATTTGTAATTCAAAATTTAAAAAAAATTGCAGAAAAATAAAATATTCATATAAAAGAAATTTCAGGTGAAATGAGTTGATGGGAATAATTAATTGTTTGGTTGGAGATGGGAAATATTTGTAGTATGATTTCCAGGGGTTTAGAATAACTGGAATTTGTAGAGTTTCATTGGATATGAGAATATGTTTCTTCCATAGTTCTAATTTTTCCATTTTTTTCCTTTACCGGTGTCATTTTTTTCAATCGTTTTTAGCTTTCTAATTTTTTTAGTTCTTGCTTCAAGTCTTCCAGAAATTTTAGTTGAAGTTATTTGTAATCTCCATTTTTCTTTGAGGCTCTGATTGTAGATATTTTTAAAAATTTATTTATCTACTTTTAGTTTGTAACATTCAGTTCCACAAGCTTTTAAAATATATATTTATTTATTTTAGTTTTCAACATTCATTTCCACAAGATTTTGAGTTACAAATTTTCTCCCTGTCTCTCCCCTACCCCCCACCCAACCCGTTGCCCTAATCTGTTCTCTCTTATGTCCTCCCCTATCCCCCCGATCCCTTACTTTCTTGTAGGGCAAGATGGATTTCTATACCCCATTGCTTGTATATCTTATTTCCCGGTTGCATGTAAAAAACAATTTTTAACATTTGTTTTTAAAACTTTGATTTCCAGATTCTTTCTCTTTTTCCCTCCTCACCCACCCCCACTAGAAAGACAAGCAATTCAATATGGGCTGTACATGTGTAGTTATGCAAAAACATTTCCATAGTAGCTATATTGTAAAAGACTGTATTTCCCTCCATCCTATCCCACCACCCATTTATTCTATTTTCTCCTTTGACCCTGTCCCTTTTCGAAAGTGTGTGCTTCTAACTACCCTCTCCCCCAATCTGCCCTCCCTTCTATCATCCCCCCTCTTATCCCCTTCCCCCTACTTTTCTGCAGGGTAAAATAGCCAATTGAGTGTGTATGTTATTCCCTCCTTAAGCCAAAGCCAAGGAGAGTAAGATTTACTCATTCCCTTTCACCTTTCTGCTCTTCCCCTCCATTGTAACAGTTTTCTCTTGCCTCTTTTGTGTGAGATAGTCTACCCTATTCTATCTCTCCCTTTCTCTTTCTTCCAATACATTCCTCTCTCACCTCTTAATTTTATTTTTTAGATATCATCCCTTCATATTCAACTCATCCTTTGCCCTCTGTCTATGTATACATGTACACACATATATGTATATATTTATATATACACACACACATATACCCTCCTATACAAACATATATATGTATGTATACACACACACACATATTCTCTTCAACTATCCTCATGCTGAGAAAAGTCTCATGAGTTACAGTTATCGTTTTTCCATGAAGGAATGTAAATAGTTCATCTTTAATAAGTTCCTTATGATTTCTTTTTCCTGTTTACCTTCTCATGCTTGTCCTGCTTCTTGTATTTGAAAGTCAAATTTTCTGTTCAGCTCTGGTTTTTTCATCAAGAATAATTGAAATATTTCATTGAATAGCCATATTTCCCCCTGTAGCATTATACTCAGTTTTGCTGGGTAGGCGATTCTTGGTTTTAATCCTAGCTCCTTTGACCTCCAGAATATCATATTCCAAGCTCTTTAATCCCTTAATGTAGAAGCTGCTAGGAAAAGAAGGGGAAGAGACCCTGTCTTAGGTACCTTAGATTCTAATGGGAGAGACAAGAAGTACATATATATATAATACAAATAAATATAAGCTTCATGCAAAAAAATGGTGCTTGAACTGAATATTGCGGAAAGAGAAGGTAGAATTAAGGAGGAAGTGCATTCTAGGTATGAGAGGTAGCCAGATCAAAGACACGGAGGTAGGAGCGTCACATGTATGATAAATAGCAAGCTCTACACTATCCATAGTTGTAAAAAGGCATTCTCTTTTTTCCTTCTCTAATTTATTTATGATGTGATTTTTTTTAGTCTTAGAAGCTTTACCTGCAGTTTATTGTAATATATGGTGTGAGATCTAAACTTGATTACTAACAGATGGATTTCCATTTTTTCCCCAGAAGTTTTTACCCCAGTAGTTTCAGTCTGAGACTTTATTAAATAGTATGTTTCTGTGTCAATTTGCTTCCAAACCTTATATACCTAATCTCTTCCCCTGATTGACTTTTGTATGAATTATCTAGTGCCAAATGGTGTTGATGAGTAATAATTCATAGTACAGTTAAGATCCAGTACTTCTGAACATAACACCTTTCACTTTTTTCATTCGTTCCTTTACATTCTTGAGTTTTGTTTCCTCCAGATAAAATTTGTTCTTATTTTTCTCGCTTTCTAAAGTAATGTTTTGGCCGTTTGATTGTTATAGCATGGAATAAATAAATTGATTTAGGTAGTTTTGCCATATTTATTGTATTGGCATCACCCAATCATGAGCAATTAATATCTCTCCACTTATTTAAATATGCCTTTATTTCTGTAAAGATTAATTTGTAGTTGTATTTTTATAGTTCTTATGTGTGTCTTAGTAGGTGGTCTTCTAAATATTTTATATGTGCCATTTTTGAGTGAATATTCTCTTTATATGTCTTCTTGATTTTTTTGGATATTATGTAGAAAAGCTAAAGATTTGTGTGAATTTAGATGCTTCTACAGTGTTGAAGCTATTTATGGCTTCAGTTATTGTTTTAGTTAACTCTCTAGGGTTCTCCATGTAGAAGTGTTACCATCTGCTAAAAGTGATAATTTTGTTTCATTTTTTGCCAATGTTTATTTCTTCAATTTCTTTTTCTTGGTTATCATTTTCATTTTAAGCACTGTGTCAAATAATCATAGTTGTAATGTACATCTTTGTTTCGTCCTTGAATTATTTAAAGACCTCAAATTTATCTCCATTACATATGATACTGGTGTCTTTGTTCAAATAAATACTAGTTACATAGTAAGGAAAAATCCATTTGTTCTTATTTCTTTTGTTGTTGTTTTAAATAAAAATGACTTTTTCATTTCATCAACAGTTTTCTGCATCTATTGATATAATCATGTGATTTTGAATATTTTTGTTATTAATTTTGTCTATTATGTTTGTAATGATTATAATATTGAATCAGATTGCAATGCTGGTATAAATCCTCCCTGTTCCTGCTAGAAAACATTATATGTGTTGCTGTAACTTATTTGCTAGCATTTTATTTTTAAAATTTGGTTGAATGTTCATAAGGTATTTGGGGCTATAGTTTTAGGATCAATGGGATGATGGGATAGGACGGGGTGGGGGACCTTTTCATGTTGGAAGGTCACATTAATATTCAGCTGTAATCAAATAAGGCTTCCTTCAAGAAAATTCAATTAGATATGTTTTAAAATGTACATTATTTTGTAAAAATCTAACTACTATGTACTTAATTTAAAAAAATGAAAACCATTTGCTCATTTTAAAGTTACCTAACCTTTTAATGACTTTGTTGTGTCTGCTTTTTGTTGGAAAACATTGGAATATTTGGTTGCAACATGGAGGTCCCCAGTTTCACTTGATCCCCTAGATGGGTATCAGTCATTTGTGACCTTGAGGGCATCTTGATTTGGGTCAGGTAGGAGAATATAGATTCACAGCAATAAGTGGTTGAAAATCAATAAAGCTTTGTTGCCAAAGACGTGGGGATTCTACTACATTTTTTCCATATTTCAATTGAATCTTTCTTAACATCAAACAATGACTTTAAAATGTCATCTACTGAGAGCTCAATCAATTCCATCTGTGGTTCTTTAGGTGCCTTGGTGATATCAACTAGATGAGGCTGAAATGCTAATTTGAGTGTAATGTCATGATTCTCAAAGTCACTGTTGTATTCTCCAGTTAATAGGTCTACAACAGCTGTGTATTCTTCAAATGATTTGCATATATCATCCTACTCATCAATGACCTTTGCTAACTGGGGAAAATGTTTATCCGAAATTTCCTTTCGAAGAAGTGTTTTGAAAAAAGATAACTTTTTTCGAAATGCTTAGTTTTTTTTTGCCACATATCATATATAGACTTAGTTTTTACCTTGCAAAATATTCAAGTCATTTTGATTTGACATGATTATCACACAGAAATACAGCATTCCTCTAGAAATCTTCTTTCAAAAATCCATATTGTTGATTCTGTTCTTTACAAAATTTAACTATCTGTTCTTGCAGAGATAAAATTTTGACTGACACCTATCCCTGTGAGAGCCAATGCACTTTAGAATGATATGGCAAATCCACACAGAATATCTCATCATTCAACTTTAGCATGTTATGAAACTGATGATGCTATGTTGCATTTACATGAATATAGTTAACAATACTTGTAACTTGCTGCAAAGTGTCACTTAAAACAGTAGCTTTATCACAGAGATTTTTCTGATGCAAGATATAATGAAAAGAAATGAGAGCATCTGGATTTGTTAATACTTTTTTTTTAATTTCTGCAATAAACCCTTCATACTTTCCTGTTGTAGAAGGTGTACCAGCTGTACATACACTCACTAAATTTACTAAATTCAGTCCAACTTCACAACATTTATCTTGAAAGTCGTTGAAGACATCTATTTCCTGTGTTCTGTTTGCAAGAGTGTCCAAAGGGAGTAACTCCATGTAGCAAAGAAAATCTTCTGTTATGACCTGAATGAAATATAAAACCTGCACCGTCAGTAGTATCAGTTGATTCATCCAAAGTGATTGAATATATATATTTTCCTTTTTTTCTGTTAAGTTGAAGGCTAATTCACACTGCCTATCAGTTATGGTTCTTGAAAGAGGCAGTTGGGGTCTAAGCATCCTACAATTTAAATAGTTCATTTTTTCACAATTTGTACATCACTGAATGGCTTCCCTTTTCCCCAGGTGTATAAGCTATTTTATAAGTTGCTTCAGTGGCATTATTTCCAGGTCTTATTGCTGCTTGAAGGAATTGTCTTTGCATTTGCTTTTTGTCTTTTAATTTTTGTAATACAACCTTTCGTGCCTCTCCCTCTAATTTTAAATATTTGTGGTCCTTATGAGTGTTATAGTGCTGATCAGCATTGAATTTCTTTAACATTACTGTTGCAGTATCACAAAGCAAGCAAATAATCTTATCTTTAGCAGAAATCAGATAATATTGCAATTCCCAATGCTCATTTAAAAATGTTTTCTTTCTTCATTGTTCTTTTGGTCTTCTTTGACATGATGGGCTGTTAAGTAGATAGAATTAAAAAATAGTGTCAAGCTGTGCAACTATTCACAAATTCCACTTTAAATAGAAACACAGTGCAACGTTTTCAAAAGCTGATAACAGACTGTCGTACTAGACCTCTATAAACTCTCGACAATCAGCCTTGTGCCGTAGTGGCGCCAATCAGGTGTGTGTGTGTGTGTGGGGGGGAGTTAGAACTAAATCATGAGCGTAGAAGCAGTCAATTTAGCCCTTATGGTTTACCAATTTTATGATTGTGCTGGTCAATCTGGGAGCGTTATTTCTTTGAAACTTATTTTATTCTTTGGTATTTTAAAGACATTCATTTAAAAAATTAAATAAAAATATAAAAGACAAAAATGTGTTAATAAAAATAAAAGGATTTGTTCTATAAAATTTGAATTCAGTCAAAAGACCATACCTAAGGACCTAGAAGGTCACATGTGGCCTTAAAACCACAGGTTCTCCACCCCTAGGATAGGACTATGTTAATCACTGTAGAATGAATTCAGTCAGTTGATAAGTATTTATTAAGCCTACTATGTTGCAGACACTGTGCTAAGCACTGGAGTTACAAAGAAAGGAATAAGAGAGGCCCTGCCCTCGAGGAGCTTACAGCACACAAACAACTATGTACAAATAGGACAACTATAGGACAAATAGGAAATAATATATAGACGGAAAGCCCCGAGTTTGGAAGAATTGGGAAAGACTTTCTGGGGAAGGTGGGGTTTTAGTTGGGACTTGAATGAATCCAGGGAAGCCAGGAGGTGAAGATGAGGAGGGAGATGATTCCAGAAATGGAGGAAAGCAGATCTAGAGATGGAGTATCTTGTGTGAGGAACAGCAAGGAGGCCAGTGTCATTGGATCAAATGGCTTATAAGGGAATGTGGGGTGTAACATGTAAGAATACGGGAAAGGTAGAAAGGGTTATGGAAGGCTTTGAACACCAAACAAAGAATTTTACATTTGATCCTGGAAATAAAGGGAGCCACTGGAGTTTATTGAACAGAGTGGTGACATGATTGGATCTGTGATTTAGGAAAATCACTTTGGTGACTGAGTGAAGGATGAACTGGAATGGAGAGAGACTTGTGGCAAGCAGATCAACTAGCAGGCTATTGTAATAGTCTAGGCACAAGGAGATGAAGGCTTGATCCAAGGTGGTGGCAATATTGGAGGAGAGAAGGAAGAATATTAGAGAGATATTGCAAAGGTGAAATTGGCAGGTCTTGGCAACAGATTGGATATGTGGGGTGTGAGAGTGCAACGATAAGGATGACAGCTAGGCTGGGAGCCTGAACTAAGAGGGTTGTGTTGCTCTTTACAGTAATAGGGGATGGTAGGACAAGAGGAGGGGTTTCAGAGGAAAGATAAAACTTCTGTTTTGGACATGGATTTAAGATCTCTAATGGGCATCTACTTCAAGATGTCTAATAGGCATTTGGAGATATGAGACTAGAAGTCAACAGAGAGGTTAGGGCTAGAAAAGTAGATTTGAGAATCATCTTCGTAGAGATGATTATTGAATGCATGGAAGCTAATAAGATCACCAAGTAGTATAAAAGAGACAAGTGCCCAGGACAGAGCCCTGTGGGACACCTACAGTTAGTGTGTAACCTAGATGAAGATCCAGCAAAGGTTCTAGGAGAACCAAGAGAGTAGTGTCCCAAAGACATAGAGAGAAGGGAGTACCAAGAAAAGAGTGATCAACAGGGTCAAAGGCTGCAGAGAGGTCCAGAAGGATGAAGTTTGAAAAAAGGCCATTTCATTTGGCAATTAAGAGATCATTAACAACTTTCGAGAGAGCAATTCCAGTTGGATGATGAGGTTGGAAACCAGACTGTAGAGAATTAAGAAAATGAGATGAAAAGAAGTAGAGGCACCAATTGTAGATGGCCTTCTCAAGATGATCGCTAGCAAGGATAATATGAAGTTTTTGGGGATGGGGGAGACATGGGCATATTTGTAGGCACTGCGTTACCGGCCAGTAGACAGAGAATGAAGGCAGAAGAGCATTGGGATGATAAGGAGGATGAAATGGAATGGGATCACTTGTGAATGTTTAAGGGGGCTAGTCTTGGCAAATAGAAGGGCTGCCTCTTAATGTGAGACAGGGATAAAGGATAAAATAGTGGCAAAAGGTATCTAGGTGATGTGAGATGAGAAGGGGAGAAGAGGGAGTACTTAGCAAACAGCCTCCATTTTTTTCAGTAAAATATGAAGTAAGGTTCTCAGATGACAGCATGAGGGTAGGGAAAGCCATGAGAGCTTTGAGGAGGGATGAAAAAGTTTGGAAGAGTCACTGTAGTCTGAGGAGTATTGAGTTAATTAGGAAGGTGTGAGGGCCCAGCAGAAATTTGTAATGGACTCAATCAGAATAGACAAATTATTTCCTCCACTTTAGTTCAGCAGCACATGCAGGGGAGCAAAAGCAATGAATAATGAGAGCAATTTGAGGCTGAGCCTTGGCAGGGTATGATCAGTGATAAGTTAAGGGGACCAGGGACTCCAGAGAAAAAAATGATATAGGGTTGAACTATTTTACTAAGAGGTCAAAGGAGAGTGCAGGGGTGAGGGCCTGGGAAAGAATTGAGGGGCTAAGGGATTAGAGGTCACCGTGAGGATGAATGACAGGTTTGGGGGTTGCAAGGCAGAAGAAGAGGTAGATTTTGATCAGATATGAGAATTCCAAAGTTTGTGAACATGGAGGTGGTGTATTTGTGAGAGATGATCTTTGTGTGGTTGAGGTGGGATGGTGAAATAAGTCACGGCAAATGAGTAAGTGGAGGAACTGAGAGGTTAGGGTGTTTGAGGGAGAATCAATGTATATGTTGTAGTCCCTTAGTATGAGAGTAAGAGTTGGGGAGGAGAGAGTGAGCCAGGCACTGAATTCATTGAGAAAGGAAGTGGAGTATTCTGGAGATCTGTAGAAAGAAGCTACCAGGATTTTTATTGGATGGTAGATGTGAGTTGCACTTACCTCAGAGGAGAGATTACCAAGTCATGGTGGTTGGGGGTGAACCTGGAAGTAACATCGAAGGAAAAGGAGTATTCCAACTTCCTCTTCTAGACCAACGAGTCAAGTGGAATGAGTGGAAGGGATAGCCAGAGAGGCCATGTCATCAAGAGGGAACCATGTCTCAGTGACAGTCAGGAGATGGAAAGAGTGGGAGAGGAAAAGATTTAAGATGAAATTGCCTATGAAGCAGGCATTCCAGAGAGTACAGTAGAAGGGATAGGTATCTTTTGTTTTTAATATTGGGGCAGGAGTTGAGGAGAATGGGAATAAGGAATCCAGTAATGAAGGATGGAAAACAGGGTTTGGATGGTGATCTGCAGATGGGAAGGATATGACTAGGTGAGGGTTTGTTAATCACTAAGTGAAAAGTTTAGGGAGATTTTAAAAATCCATAGAATTATAACCTCACAGTGGAGTCACTTCAGAGCTGTATGCAGATCTGTTGAGAGGGTAGGAACTTTGAGCAGGAGGAGTGGTGATACTCTCCTTACCCCAAGGTAAGAAACTAGGCTGGAACTTAATGTAATGGCACCTTCTCCCCGAAACTCAATGATGGAAGCTAGGTTTGATGGAATAGCACATCTCTTCCAAAAGGAAACTAGAAGCCATGCATGACATGCACAGAGCACGATGGAAGGCACCTGCCTCTCCTCTTTTCTTCTCATCTCTTCCCTTTGGAGGCTGGAGATCTGGAAGGAGAGATAGGCAGGGCACAATGGAAAGGGCCCCCCTTCCTTTTCCATGCAGAAGTTAGAGACCAGGCAGGACAATCACTGAGATCAGGAAAAAACACAAACACCACCCCCCCACCCCACCAAAAAAAATACCCACCTTTTCTCTTTGATCCAGAGGCTGGAGATGAAGTATGAGGCCCATGGAGACAAGGAAGGAGAGGCAGGGCATGATGGAAGATTCCCACCTCTCTCTTCCCACTCCAACTGGAGACTGGAGACCAGGCAGGAGACTCATGGAAATCAGGGAGGAAACACATGGAGCATAATGAAAGGTCTGCCTCTCCTCTTTCCTTCTTTCCTCTTCCATTTGGAGGCTGGAGATCAGGCAGGAGTCAGGCAGGGCAAATGGAAAATACCCACCACTCCTCATCAATATAGAGGCTGGAGACCAGGCAAGAGACCTATGGAAATCAGGAGGAAGAAAATGGAGCATGATGAAAGGTACACTGCCTCTGCCTATTTCCTTCTCTCCCATTTGGATGCTGGAGACAGGAAATAGTCAGCTATGGGAAATGCAAGGTATCCATCTCTCCTCTTCAATCCAGAGGCTGGAGACCAGACAGGAGATTCATAGAAATCAGAAAGAATAAACATGGAGCATGATAAGGTACCTTCCCCTCCTCTCTTCTTCCATTCAGAAGCTGAAGATCAGGAAGGAGCAGGAATGGCAAATGGAAGGTGTCCACCTCTCCTCTTCAATCTGGAGGCTGGAGACCAGGCAGGAGACTCATGGAAATCAGGGGGAAGACCCATGGAGCATGATGAAAGGTACCTGCCTCTCCTCTTTCCTTCTCTCATCTTCCCTTTGGACGCTGGAGATCAGGCAGAAGACAGATATGGCAAATGGAACATACCCACCTCTCCTCTTTGATCTAGAGGCTGGAGACCAAGTAGGAGACTCATGGAAATCAGGAGGAAGACTCATGGAGCATGATGAAAGGTCCTCCCTTCTCTCTTCCTTGGAGGCTGAATCAGGCAGAGTAGGGAAATGGAAGGTATCCACCTCTCTTCTCACTCTAGAAGCTGGAGACCAGGCAGAAGACTCATGGAAATCAGGCGGAAGACTGATGGAGCATGATGGAAGCTGCCTGCGTCTCCTCTTTCCTCCTCTCATGTTCCCTTTGGAAATTGGAGATCGGATGGAAGGCAGGCAAAGAAAGTAGAAAGCAGCTACCTCTCCTCTTCAATCCAGATCCTGGAGACGTGGTGGGAGATTTGTGGAGATGAGCATGGCAAAGCATAGGGCATGATAAAATACACCTGTCTTTTCTGTTTCCACTCCCATTGGCAGCTGGAGACCAGGACAAGACCAGGGAGGGAACTTGTAGAAGCCTGGAAGAAGATACACAAGGATGATGAAACATGCCTACCTCTTCTCTCCTCTTCCCTGCTGAGGGTGGAGATCAAGGAGGGGACAGATGGGGCACATCAGAGCGCCTGACTCTCCTCTCCCCACTCCCACTGGAGGCTAGAGTCCAGGCAATAGGCTTATGGAGATCAGCAGGAATACACATGAAACATTATAAAGGACCTGCCCCATCTTTCCTCCTCTCACTCCCAGGGGATGCTGGAAATCAGGAAAAAGTCACAAAGGCAAATGGAAGGTGCCCACCTCTTCTCTTGGATCCAGAGCCTGGAGACCAGATAGGAGACTCATAGAGATCAGACGGGATAAACATGAAACATGATGAAGGCCTCTGCTTCACTGTCTCTTCCCTTCTTCCTTCCTGAGGCTGAAAACTATGTATGACCAGGTGGAAGACTCATGGAGACCAGGCAGGAGACCCATGGAGCATGATGGAAGGTACCTGCCTCTGTTCTTTCCTTCTCTCTTCTTCCCTTTGGAGGATGAAAATCAGGCAGGAGACAGGCATACCACCATGGAAGGCAGCCACCTCTCGTCTTCAATCTAGAGGCTGGAGACCAGGTAGCAGTCTATGGAAATCAGGTGAAAGACCCATGAAGCATGATGAACACCTGACCCTGGCTCTTTCCTTCTCTTTTCTTCCATTCGGAGGCTGGAGATCAGGCAGGAGTCAGCCATGGCAAATGGAAGGTATCCACCTCTCCTCTTCAATCTAGAGGCTGGAGACCAGGTAGCAGTCTCATGGAAATCAGGTGGAAGACCCATGGAGCATGATGAA